>CAUYLG010063691.1:0-48087 GCA_963573385.1 Cacajao melanocephalus
AATTGCCCTCTAGATACACTTTTATATGTGTCCCAGATATTTTGGTATGTTGTGTCTTCATTCTTGTTGGTTTCAAAGAACATCTTTATTTCTGCCTTCATTTCATTGTTTATCCAGTCAACATTCAGGAGCCAGTTGTTCAGTTTCCAAGAAGTTGTGAGATTCTGAGTTAGTTTCTTAATCCTGAGTTCTAATTTGATTGCACTGTGGTCTGAGAGACTGTTTGGTATGATTTCCTTTCTTTTGCATATGCTGAGGAGTGATTTACTTCCAATTATGTTGTCAATTTTAGTGTAGGTGCTATGTGGTGCTGAGAAGAATGTATATTCTGTGGATTTGGGGTGGAGAATTCTGCAGATGTCTACTAGGTTTGCTTGGTCCAAATCTGAGTTCTAGTCCTCAATATCCTTGTTAATTTTCTGTCTCATTGATCTAATACTGATAATGAAGTGTTGAAGTCTCCCACTATTAATGTGTGGGAGTCTAAGTCTCTTTGTAGGTCAGTAAGAACTTGCTTAATGTATCTGAGTGCTCCTGTATTGGGTGTGTATATATTTAGAATCATTAGCTCTTCTTGTTGCATTGATCCTTTTACCATTATGCAATGCCCTTCTTGATCTCTTTTGATCTTTGTTGGTTTAAAGTCCATTTTATCAGAGACTAGGATTGCAACTCCTTTTTGCTTTCCCTTTGCTTGATAAATCTTCCTCCATCACTTTACTTTTAGCCTATGTGTGTCCTTGCATGTGAGATCGGTTTCTTGAATACAGCACACTGATGGGTTTTGACTTTTTATCCAGTTTGCCAGTCTTTGTCTTTTGACTGGGACATTTAGCCCATTTACATTTAAGGTTAATATTGTTATGTGTGAATTTGATCCTGCCATTTTGATGCTAGTTGGTGGTTTTTCCCATTAGTTGACACAGTCTTTTCATTGTGTCGATGTTCTTTACCATTTGTTACAGGGTGTGGCTGGTACTGGTTGTTCTTTCTATGTTTATTGCTTCTTTCAGGAGCCCCTTTAAGGCAGGCCTGGTGGTGATGAAATCTCTCAGCAATTGCTTGTTCATAATGGATTTTATTTCTCCTTCACCTATGAAGCTTAGTTTGGCTGGATCTGAAATTCTAGGTTGAAAGTTCTTTTCTTTAAGGATGTTGAATACTCGTGCGATACGGTTGTTTAAAAGTGGGACCCCTCCCCTCCCATCTTTTTTGTTCCTGCCACTTGAGATGCCTGCTCTGTCTTCACCTTCCTCCATGATTATAATCTTCTGGAGGCTATCACCAAAAGCTGAGCAGATGTTGGCACCATGCTTCCTGTATAGCCTGCAGAACTGTGAGCCTGCAGAACTTTTCTCATGAATTACCAAATCTCAGGTATTTATAACAATGCAAAAATAACCTAACACAATAATATTCGATATTTTAATTCCACAATAAAAAATAATAGGCCCAAGTGTTGCACATGTACATTCACTGTCCATAGTTCCATGCATCCATCCATCCGTGCATCCATGTAATATTCATTCATTCATTAAAAATATGTATTAATTGCAAACTGTATGTGAAGTACTGTGCTAGATAAAGCTTACTGAAGTACAAAAATAAATGCTAGTCTCTATTTGCTATAGACATTTTGAAAAAAACATGGTGACTGAGATAAAATAAGGAACAAGAAAGGGGTGGATGAAGGGTTGCAATTTTGATTTGAGAGGATGACATCTAAACCAAAATACAAATATGGAGAATTTTCCAGCTAAAGGAAGAATTAAGGTAAGCGTGTTCTTCTCATATAAAGATTCCAGAGAAAATGGAAGCTTCAGAGATTAGTTCATTAGAGAAACAGAAGGAAGGCTGATAGATATGTATTTTGTGGCAGTTATAAATTATCTCAATAAACTTTCCTCATGTGCCTGAAGCTGCCTCACAAATCTGAATCAGCAATCCACTATCAGTAAAATTACCTGGACATGTCTTGCTTTTATCTTTTCTATTTTTTTCTCTCCTAATTTTCTACTTTCTTTTCTAAACATTTGTTATGAAGAAATAGACAACATTAAATTATCCCAGAACTAATATTTTGACATTCCTATAATGTAGACAGTAATTATCATTATTTGGTAAATAAGTGATTCAATGAAATAAATAGTAAAATTGGGACACAGACCAACTGTTAAAATGAGGGGAGTTGGAAAGCCATGAATAAATAACTCTAAAGAAGAGAATAAAACATAAGCATCAATGAAAATTAAACACTCTTCATAAATACCTAAAGTAGAAGCATTTTTAGACTAAGACCATCATCAATAGGACTTGTATTTATCATATAAACAATAATACACATACTCTGCCTCATGTCAGGAATAAGTAGTCTTCCTTCCTATGTCTCAATTCCATTTGATAATTTCTTTTAGGAAATGGAATGACTACTTTTAGTATCCATAAGATAATATTGTTTTTAAATTTTGTGAGACAATAATTTAATGTAAGTCAATCAGTACATACTCATATATGAAATATAATGCTATCATTTTATTTCTTCATTCACAATTTCAGCACCTGTGATGTACATGATGAGTTGCCTAGGATGGCAATGTAAATATAAATAACATAAAAACCCTATTCAGAAGACTCCATAAGGAAAATCAACAAAAATATTTACAATGAAGATGGAGGATTGGTATAGAAGAAATATGTCCTAAATATCCTAGACGCTAAAAGCAGAAAGGATTAAACTACAGGGGAAGAAGTCACAGATGACTTCTCAAAAATAAAGAACAACTTATTAGGCTGTAAAAAGTGTATGGGTTCATAAGATGGTTGTATCAATATAGTAGAGAGATCTTTGGCTTTTGATATGGAAATGGAGGACAAAATAATTGATTATATGTAAATACCAAAATATATTGTATCAGTTACTGTATGTTACTGGCATTCAAGATGGACAGTCGACCATACGAACTATTGTTACTAAAGAAGACTTTGAAGAGAAGAAAATTTAATCTGTGCCTTGGACGAAATTCTAGGATATAAAGAACACAAAAAAGCCACTGAAGATTATATAACATCTATAAAAAGGAAGAAGGATTCAGTTATGGAACAGAGACTACTTGGGCTCACATGCTCCTCGTTTTTTTTCCGATGCTGCAAATATGCTGTTTACATTATCATTGAAATCCAAATCTTCTATTCGTGCTCTAGATCCCATGTTCTTTTGCCTATTCAAGGACATGGATCCAGTGGTTTACTCACATCATTCTGACACCATAATTTCTTCTTTTTCTTCTAGATGTTTTCCTTCAGCTTACATACACATTGTAATTTCTACTATCATATAAAGCAAATCCTCTCTTGACCTCATTTCCCTCTTCATCTAACACCAATACTTCATTCTCATTTACATCAAAACATTCTGAAAGTTTTATACACTCTCTTCTTCCAATGTCTTCCCATTCATTTTTTATTGGTTCCTTCCTAACAGTCTGTTGCCTCCAATCTTCTTTGCTTATTTCACCTCACATCCCCGACCACTAAAGAAAGCTCAGTTTTAAACTATCTGTGCTTTTTGTTGTAGTGATTTGTATAGTTTTATTCTTTTAAAATACTATTTAAAAATAATGTCTCCCAAAGTTATTTTTCTAATCCAAGCTGCTCCTATGAACTTTCATTCTTAAATGTTCAATTGCTTATCAGACATCTCCACTTGCATGTATAATAATAGACATCTCAAAATTATAGTATATTGATCTAAGTTTTTCCACTCCTCCATCCCTCAAATTTACTGCTCACACAATCCTGTCCATCTCAGTTAATGGGAATATAATCCTTCTAGTTGCTAAGGCCAAACCTCTGGATTCATTCCTGACTTGCGATCAATCAGCATTTTCTATTGGCTCTATTTTCCAATATCTTCAGAAAACTCATCACCTCCACTACCACTCTGGTCCAACTCAAGAATATCTCTTGCCTGGGTAATGTCCATAGCTATCCAAGTGTTTTGCCATCTGTAGCTACCCCACAGTTTCTTAATATTAAAACAGCTCATTATTTATGCAGCAGTCTAGTTATTTTTTTGAAATGTACCTCAAAACATATTATTTCTAAACCAACAATGATTGCCTATTTTACTCAGATTCAAAGCCAAAACCCGTCCAATGACTTAAAATATCCTACATAATCTCGTCTCTCATTGCTTAAGGGTATATTGAAGCTCATTCCTCTGCCTGTAACATTCTTCTTCAAGATATTTCATATCCATGTATCAATTTCATTCTTCATCTCCGTTGGGGCTTAGGAAAAATATTATGCTTCCATCAAGTCCTTTTCTGCTCTTCATTTTGAGACTTCCCTGTATTTCCTTATTTCCTACAGTATAATCCTCTATACCACTGATCACTATGTACATATCAGTATCTATATTTATAGCTGTCTACCTATATAACATTTAATTGTTAATTTTTTTTTCTGAAGACAGAGATTTCTTTTTGTCTGTTGTATCAGCTACTGAGTCTCTGATACCCAGAAAAATGTCTGACATCAGGTAATTATTCAATGAATATCTTAAATGAGTTAACAAATAAATGAATGGATCAGTTTTACTGAGGTTAAAATACTGTAAAACATTAACATTATAGTGGAATATTATGATAATTTTTAAAATTACTTATTACCTATATCAGAGTAGAGGGTGCAGAAACTAAAAATGATACAGAGCATGTCATGTATGAAAAACAGAACTGTGTCCCTGCCCAGTTAGGTAGTGACAGGCTCATATCACCTATTTTGCCTTCTTTTCCTGTCACAGCTGCCTCTCACAGAAGCAGCAGTAAGATAGATGCTTTTATACAGTGCCTGAACATAGGGTAAAGTAATATTGAATCACATTTTCAGTAATTCATGCCCTTTTCATTCCCTGTGATTCCTCCTTTTACAAATCTTGCTTTTTTAACTAAGAGAGCGAAGCCTTCTGACTCAGAATCTTTAAGAAGCAACTATATTTATAGATAAGATTTAACAATATTTTGGTTTTATTATACTAACATTACATATATTTACATATATTTTCTTCTCAGAGTAAAATGTGTTATCTCCTAAAATACATTTATTTAATAAATTGGAAAATTTATGTAAAAACAAATATTTTAAAATTAAGCTTTTGGTGTGCAAATATGGCAAAATAATGGAAGTGATAAATGAATAAGTGTATATTTTAAACTTTAATTGAGTAAGCAAATGACTAAATTTGAGAAAATAGTAAGGTTTTATCCATCCAGGATTAGAACATTTATACAATAATATTGTCTTAGCTTTATCATAAAACTTAAAAAATATATTGGCTTGAAATAAAATCTCTTTAACCTTCCTATCAATTCCTTAAGGCACAGCAAGTAGGATATTAAAATTAGTTCATACATATCTAATTAATGAGCCTGATACTTGAACATCTGCATTTTGCTCCTCATTTATTTTCCTTCTCTTGCAAAAACTTTCTCAACAGTCAAATTATATATAATAGAGCCAATTAGTAGAGAAGTCTGAACTTCTTATGAGAAGACATGGTTAGCTTAACATTAAACCTGATTTTCTTACTTCATCTCTTTCCTTCTCTTTTTCCACTGCCAATCTAAGTACAGTAACCATGAGTTACAGATTAAAACAAAGAGCCAAGGTAAAGCTATGACAAAAATAATAGCACTAGGTATGGAAGGTCATTTACTGAATGCCAGCCCTGTCCTCATTTGGGGCGACTGGGGGGCTTGAACAAAATTTCCAGAAATTGAAATCATTTCCAGCTGTCTACTCTATAGAACTTTACTTGGAGGTGGATGGCTCCATTTTTTTAATATAGTCATGCTTCCTCTAATTCTTTTCTGATACTATTTCTCCTTTCAGAAATTGCCACCATTGTTCTCCAATGCTTCAAAGCCCAAATAAAATCCCAATTCTCAATGAAGCCTTCTTAGATTATTGTAGCCACCATCGGTCTCTTGTGGTGCTCTTTAAAATGTCATTTTCTCAAACACACAACTGACATTTGGTATTTAAACTGGCCATTTACTAGTTTTCTGTTGCATAAAATTAGCAGTTTATTACACACAATCTTGTCCTCAATAATCATTTCATGTAGTTAAAATGTTCCTTTTGGGGGCTACAGGTGGTATTATATTCCTTTTAATACCTACAAGGCCTAGAATATGTATGTATATACCTATAAGATTGCATGATTTTGTAAACCATTTGGAACAGAAATGTCAATAACTTACATGTCCCAATTACATAAGAGAATGCCTGCATGTGTTTTGAAATTTCCGCTCTTGCTGACGAAAAGGCTTCCATTTAATAAATATCCAGCTGTCACAGCTAAAATAAACCCATCTTTCTGTAACATTCAGTAGAATGCTCCATAAGACTGCACTGGAGTGGAATGCAGATTTTGCCAATTTTAGAACCTTTGGGAACATAGGGCACTTTTTTAGCTGTGATTGATGGGGGCATCAGTGTGCCAAACATCATAGGCTTTTGTCTTGCTAAATTTATAAATATTATGTAATTATCATTGTAGTAATGAAAGTTATTCATTGGTATGCTTACTGGGATGCTGGGCACCTAAGATATTTAAATGCGTTATGCCAATTCTGTGATATAAGTATGGTTGCTACCCAAATTTTACAAATCAGGAACTGAGACCCACACAGTATGTAAAAGACAGAAATAGAACTCAGTCTGGCCCATTTCAAAGTTTATACATTGAAACATTAAGAGATTTTTCAGTTAAAACAACAATAACAACTAAGTAATCATAGGGAATGGATATAATCCAGAGTCACCCATTAGGTTCAAACCATTTCTCTTAAACCCCACCTTAGGAAAGTATACCCCATACACACAACCCTGTAGCCAGAAGCCTCTCACTCTCAAAGAAAGTCTCCTCCCCTTTGTCCTGCTCTTTATTTCTAATACTTTCTTTGCCTTGGTAGATTCTATTTTGTACCTCTTGTCTAGTACTTGATTTTCTGCAGCAGTACTTGATCTCATCTTTGTCCTTTTTTGGCGGATTTCAGATATATATCTCAATACCATTCCTTACCAATATACCTACAGTATATTGCCTACTGAGTAGAAACCAACTGTCCCCATATGTTATGGTCCTCATAATTGCTCAACCTGGCATAACACCTAGATTGCCACCTTTATATCAGTTCATCAATCCAACATTCTACTAAGTTTCTTCTATGTGTCATAGTTTCAGCAGTTATGAAAGACATCAAATGTTACAATGGAGCGGAGCTCCTATAATCATGGAATCTACATTACATATTTTGAATTGTGAAGGCTTCCTGTTGCTGTTGTAACAAATTATCACAAATTTAGTGGCTGAAACATCATTAGCTTATTACATTACAGTTCTGTAGTCTAGGAGTTTGGCATGAGTCTCCTGGGTTGAAAATCAAGATGTAAGCATTACTCTCTGAAGGTTCTGTGGGAGTTTCTGTCTCTTTACCTATTCAGCTTCCAGAGGCTGCCCACATTTCTTGGCATGTGATCTTATTCCTCCACTTTCAAAGCTATAAACTTTGCATCTGTTTGTGTCTTTCTTACATAGTAACATAACTCTCCTCTTCTGTATCCCTTTTCCACATTTTAAACCCTTTGTGTTCACTTTGGGAGGCTGAGGCAGGCAGATCACTTGAGGTCAGGAGTTCAAGACCAGCCTGGCCAACATGGTGAAACCCCATCTCCACTAAAAATACAAAGATTAGCCAGCTGTGGTGGCAGGCCCCACCTCTACTAAAAATACAAAAATCTCAGCTACTTGGGAGGCTGAGGCAGGTGAAATCACTTAAACCCGGGAGGTAGAGGTTGCAGTGAGCTGAGATAGCACCACTGTACTCCATCCTGGGCGACAGAGAGAGACACTATCTCAAAATAAAAAAACAAAAAAATCCTTTGTGTTTATACCAGATCAGCTGGATAATTCATGATAATCTCCCTATTTCAAGGTCAACTGATATCAACCTTAATCTGCAACCTTAATTTAATTTTGCCATGTAACCTAACGTATACATAGATTCCAGGGAATGAGAAAAATACATTTTGTGTGTGGAGGGGTGGCATTATTCTGTTTATCAAAGAAAGTGAAAGGGATATCAGAGAAAGAGAGATCTATGAGAAGCAAAACACAGAATATGGAAAGCATAGATAACGTATGAGGAATATTGTAAACAGAAGTCCTACATCATGTTTCATGAAGACATCTTGCAAATACAGATAACTAACAAGATTGCAAGAGCATATGAGCATTTGTTGCCAGTGGCTTCATTTTTCAAACTAAGTTACAAAATATTAATAAATACGTAACTATGACAGACAAAGGGGAGCATATAAGTAAGGGGAAGATGAAAGGCCTTGAATGCTAATAACTCGCATTGAAATTAGCAGCTTCACTTCAGCCTAAAATGTCAGTCCTGACATGTAGCTTCAGCACATCCATTCAACCCTTAAAAGGTGGATTTTCTTCAACTTTCACTCAGGAGTAGGGTTCGGGTGTGGGAGGGGTCACTTAGTGAGATGCTGGCTTTAGCCTTCCCAATGTCCAGGCACAGAACATTTGTTTTAGTTCCAATTAAAGGTCTTTGGCTGGAGTCAATAAATAGAATATTGGGCTCTAAGACAAACAGTGTGGAATTATATTTGTGATGAGTCATAGATTTTTAGAGTACTTTTGGTCAAAGATTATATTAACTTTTATTTTTATTTTTTTAAATTTTATTTTAGGTTCAGGAGTTCATGTGCAGGTTTGTTATGTAGGTAAGTCGCACATCATGGGTGTTTGTTGTACAGATTATTTTGCCACTCACGCAATGAGCATACTACCAAATAGGTAGGTTTTCTTCAATCCTCTGACTCCTACCAAACTCCATCTCCAAGCAGGCCCTGGTGTCTGTTGTTCCTTTCATTGTGCCTATGTCTACTCAATATTTAGCTTCTATTTATAAAAGAACATCCAGTATTTTACTTTTTGGTTCACTTAGGATCACAGCCCGCAGTTCCATGCATGTTACTGCAAAGGACCATGACTTCATTATTTTTATGGCTGTGTAGTATTCCATGATATATATGCACCATATTTTCCTTATCCAGTCTACGATTGATGGGCATTTAGATTGATTCCATGGCTTTGCTATTGTGATAGAGCTGCAATAAACATATGACTGCCTGTGCCATTATGGTAGAATTATTTATAGTTTTTTGGGTATATACCCAACAATAGGATTGCTGGGTCAAAAGGTAGTTCTAAGTTCTTTCAGAAATCACCAAATTGCTTTCCATAATGGCTGAATTAATTTACATTCCCGCAACCAGTGTATAAGCATTCCCTTTTTTCTACAACCTCAACAGCATCTGTTATTTTTTTACTTTTTAATAGTAACCATTCTGACTGGTGTGAGATAGTATTCCATTGTGGTTTTAATTTGCATTTCTCTAAAGCAGCAGTTTCCAAACTTTTTAGCATCAGAGACCAGTTTGGTGGATGACAATTTTTCCACGGATGAGGTTGGGATGGTTTTGGGATGAAATGTTCCACCTCAGATCACCAGGCTTTAGATTCTTATAAGGAATGCACAACCTTGATTCCTTGCACTGTTCACAGTAGGGTTCATGCTCCTTTGAGAATCTAAAGCCTTAGACTGCTTCTGGGCCACAATCTGGTAGTTGGGGACCCCTGCTTTAGAGATTAGTGATGTTGAGTATTTCTTCATATTCTTGTTGGCCACATGTACGTCTTCTTTTGAGAAGTGTTTGTTCATATCCTTTGCCCACTTTTTAATGGGGTTGCTTTTTGCTTGCTAATTCTATTTATTTATTTATTAATTTTGAGACAGAGTCTTGTTCTATCACCCAGGCTGGAGTGCAGTGGTGTGATCTCGGCTCACTGCAATCTCCACCTCCGAGGTTGAAGCAATTCTCCTACCTCAGCTTCCAGAGTAGCTGGGATTACAGGTGCTAATTCTCGTATTTTTAGTAGAGATGGGGTTTCACCGTGTTAGTCAGGTTGGTCTCGAACTTTGAACCTCAGGTGATCCATTTGCCTTGGCCTCCCAAAGTGTTGAGATTACAGGTGTGAGCCAACGCCCCGCCCTTTGCTTGTTAATTTGAGTTCCTTATAGATTCTGGATTTTAGATCTTTGTTGGTTGCATAGTTTGCAAATGTTTTCTCCCATTCTTTAGGTTGTCTGTTTATTCTGTTGGTAGTTTCTTTTCCTGTCCAGAAGCTGATTAGTTTAATTAGGTCCCATCTGTCACTTTTTTGTTGTTGCAATTGCTTCTGGAAAGTTTGTCACAAAATCTTTGCCAAGGCCTATGTTCAGAATGGCATTTCCTAGGTTATCTCCCAGGGTTTTTAAAGTTTTAAGTTTTACATTTAAGTTTTTAATCTATCTTGAATTGATTTTTGTATATAGTGTAAGGAAGGGTTCTAGCTTCAATCTTCTGTATATGGCCAGTTATCCCAGAACCATTCATTGAAGAGGAAGTCTTTTTTCCATTGCTTGTTTTTGTCACCTTTATTGAAGATCAGATGGTTTTAGTTGTGCAGCTGTATTTCTGGGCTCTTCATTCTGTTCCATTGGCCTATGTGTCTGTTTTTGTACCAATATCATGCCTTTTTGGTTACTGTAGCCTTGTAGTATAATTTGAAATCGGGTAACATGATGCCTCCAGCTTTTTCTTTTGTTTAGAATTGCCTTGGCTATTTGGGCTCTTTTTTGGTTCCATATGAATTTTAAAATAGCTTTTTCTAGTTTTTTGAAGAATGTCATCAGTAGTTTTATGAGAATAGCATTGAATCTACAAATTGCTTTGGGTAGCATAGCCATATTAACAATATTCATTTTTTCCATCCATGAGCATTAAGAATCTTTAAGAACTCATTTCCCACTGCTCACTACAGAGAGAAACCTTGGGTATTACTTACAGTTTTTTTTTTCTTTCCTCTTTAAAATAATATCACCTAAACATTCAATTTTGAAGACTTAAGCAAGCTTTATTTCCTCCAGGAATATTCTCCAAACTCTACTTTTAGTCAATTGCCTAAGTCTTACCATTTAGCATTTGACTGTATACCAACATCTATTATTCCATAAGTTTTCTGCAAGCTTAGAATGATTTTCCAATTTCATTACATGCTCTGCAAAGGCCACTTTAAAAAAATCTTTATGTCTTCATAGTGATCAGTATATAAGAAATATAGGTGAGAAAATCTGAAGGAATTTCTCTTAAGTCAATTTATAATTCAAATGTGTTTAAATTTTTTGATCACTGCAATTAGCACAAGCATTTATGATTATATGTATCATGCCCATGTATGCTTAAGTCTCACCTAATTGCAGTAAAAAACATCAAAATACCACAACTACTATGTGTCAGAAGCCATTTAGTGTAAGTATTTTTTGGACATTATCTCACTGAATATTCATAAAAGCCTTAGATCACAGATCATTGTGAAGATTAGGTGAAGGAATATATATATATAAAGTCTTAGGCACAGGGTCTGACCAATAATCAGCTTTCAAAAACTGTTAGCTAAACTTAAAAAAAAAATCTATATTGTATTTTTTTATCAAAACAGCTACAGTTCAATATTTTTAATGCCTCAGTGTTTTGGTATTCAATAAAAACAAATAGTCCCTGAATAAGAAGGAAGATATTATTAATAGCATAGTAAGTTATTCCAACCTTGTGTGGCTCACTTTCTTCCCCATGGACTCTTCTCAGTATCCACAGGCATTTGTTAACATTTCCCAAGAGTAGACAGCTTGCTTAATTTGCTTCCTATGGCATCACAATTATTCCACAACTAGAATTTTTAAGTTAGGGGTCTTGAGTGACTAAATTATAATGACCAGACATTTCAAAGCATCCAACAAAGCAATCTGAGCTCTGTGAAAAGCTGAAGGCATTAATGTAATAGCCTCCCTGCAGAGAGAAGAGCAACATGAGAAAGAGTCACATTTTCTTTGTGTTTTCAAATAAAGTATCCAATTTTCAGAAGTCACACTAGAGAAAGATGTCATTCTTTTGATTTGGAGTATAGAACAATTGGGTAGTGGAAGCACACTGACATACCTCAGGTGGGTTCATGTCAGAGACCTACTGAAGATCTGCAGGAAGGCAGGCAATGCATACTAAACATGAGGCAAACAACAAATGAGTCTGAATATTTGAAAAAATGCTGCATATTACAACAAACCTTGAAAGAAAATAGATATCTATTTAATTTTTTAAATTAAGTACATTAATTGCCATTATAATTTATCAATCATCAAAGCCAGCTTGTGGAATAGAGCTTGGGATGCTGTTCTTGAAAGTGCTTCAGCAATTCTCAGGATTTAGCATTGCCTTAAGCTAAAATCATTATAGAGGTCCCACCTGGTATTTTCCTGTAAACTTAAAATATTATTGGTGCTAAAGAGGAATATTGCCTTTGGACAGCCATCTATCATGTACTCCCTTATTTTATTGTCCAGAGAATTGAAATCCTTCAATAATGAAATAGAAAACAGTGGAGGAGGAAACTAGATTTTTCACTCCTTTCTACTCCACATTTTTCATGAAAGTTGAACTATCAAACTCCTTTTCCAGCCCAGGTTTGTTAAGACCCCTGGGTACATTTCACTCCCTGAATATCTTAACCTGGTTCCATCGTGTTCCTGACAACAGTTTCTCTTCCAGCTCTGCAACCTGAGGGCAAAATTTCAGAAGCTCATTTTGATATACTTCATGTAAGGAAAGCAATCATTTCACATAGTAGGAAAGCCACCTGGGTAATAAAATACTCAACTTCATTTATTTACGTACAATGATGCTAGTCTTTAGATGACCAGTAAAGAAACAGTTTTAGTTTTTTAGCTTGTTTTGACACCCTATTTTACTTAGTTTTGTGACACTATTCACTAAATTCATAGGTGTGCCAATGATAATAATAAAGTTGAGACACCATTCTTTAAATAACTAACCAGTCTAACTTGGGTGAAACATGTTACCCTATGTCATCTATTTATTTAATATTTTATTCAATTGTCTATATGTAATATACTAACTATAATAATAAAAACAGCATCATCGAAAATTTACAGGGGGATCTGGCAAGATGGTGGAATAGGAACAGCTCTAGTCTGCAGCTCCCAGTGAGACCAATGCAGAAGGTGGGTGATTTTTGCATTTCCAACTGAGGTACCCTGTTCATCTCACTGGGACTGGTTTGGCAGTAGGTGCAGCTCATAGAGGGCGAACAGAAGGAGGGTGGGCATTGCCTCATCCAGGAAGTGCGAGGAGCAAGGGCCTCCCTTTCCCAGCCCAGGGAAGCCATGAGGCACTGTGCTATTCAACCCAGATACTACATTTTTCCCATGGATTTTGCAATCTGCAGACCAGGAGATTCCTTTGTGTGCCTATACCACCAGGGCCTTGGGTTTAAAGCAAAAATGGGCAGCTGTTTGGGCAGACACTGAGCTAGCTGCAGGAGTTGTTTTTTTTTTTTTTTTTTTTCCATACCCCATTGGCACCTGGAACTCCAGCAAGACAGAACTAACTGTTCACTCCCCTAGAAAGGGGGTTGAAGCCAGGGAGCCAAATGGTCTCTCTCAGCAGGTCCCACTTTCACAGAGCCCAGCAAGCTAAGAAACACTGGCTTAAAATTCTCACTGCCAGCACAACAGGTCTGAAGTTGACCTTGGACAATCAAGCTTGTTGGGGGATCAATCTGCCATTACTGAAGCTTGAGTAGGTAGTTTTCCCCTGACAGTGCTAAGGAGGTCTGGAAATTCAGGCTGGGTGGAACTCAACATAGTGCAGCAAAGTGGCTGTGGCCAGGCTGTCTATCTAGATTCCTCTTTACTGGGCAGCAGCCTCCCATCTCCCTGGGACAGGGCACCTGGGGGAACGGGCAGCTGTAGGTACAGCTTCAGCAGACAAACATTCCAACTTGCCAGCTCTGAAAACAGCAGTAGATCCTGACAAGGAGGGTTCTCCCAGCACAATACTCAAGATCTACTAAGGGACAGACTGCCTCCTCAAATAGGTTCCTGACCCCCATGCCCTCTACCTGGGAGAGACCTCCCAACAGGGGCTGGCATCAGGCTAGTGCCCCTCTGGGATAAAGTTTCCCTTTGAAAACCAGCACAAGACAAGAATGTCCTTTCTTACTATTCCTATTCAACATAGTGTTGGAAGTGCTGGCCAGAGCAATCAGGCAAGAGAAAGAAATAAAGCATATTCAGATAGGAAAAGAGGAAGTCAAACTGTCTCTATTTGCAGATAACATGGTTGCATATTTAGAAAACCCCATCATCTCAGTCCCAAAATTCTTAAATCTCAGCATACGACAAAGTCTCAGGATACAAAATCAATGGGCAAAAATCACAAGCATTATTATACACCAATAATAGACAAGCAGAGAGCCAAATCATGAGTTAACTCCCATTCACAACTGCTACAAAGAAAATAAAACACCTAGTAATACAACTTACAGGGGATGTAAAAGACCTCTTCAAAGAGAACCAGACACCACTGTTCAAGGAAATAAGACAGGACACAAACAAATGAAAAAATATTCCATGCTCATGGATAGGAAGAATCAATATCATGGAAATGGCCATACTGCCTGACGTAATTTATAGATTCAATGCTATTCCCATCAAGCTACCATTGACTTTCTTCACAGAATTAGAAAAAACTACTTTAAATTTCATATGGAACCAAAAAAGAACCCGTGTGGCCAAGACAATTCTAAGCAAAAAGACAAAAGCTGGAGGCGTCATGCTACCTGACTTAAAACTGTACTATAAGGCTACAGTAACCAAAACAGCATGGTGCTGGTACCAAAACAGATATAGAGACCAATGCAACAGCACTGGGGCCTCAGAAATAACATCATACATCTACCACCATCTGATCTTCTACAAACCTGACATTAACAAGCAATAGGGAATGTATTCCCTATTTAATACATGGTGTTGGGAAAATTAGCTAGCCGTATGCAGAAAACAGAAACTGGACCCTTTCCTTACACTTTATATAAAAATTAACTCAAGATGGATTAAAGACTTAAACATAAAACCATAAAAACCCTAGAAAAACACCTAGGCAATGCCATTCAGGATATAAGCATGGGCTAAAACACCAAAAGCAATTGTAATAAAAGCCAAAAGTGATAATTGGGATCTAATTAAACTAAAGAACTTCTGCCCAGTAAAAGAAAGAATCATCAGAATGAAAGGCAACCTACAAATGGGAGAAAATTTTTGCAATCTATTCATCTGACAAAGGGCTAATATCCAGAATATACAAGTAACTTAAACAAATTTACAAGAAAAAAAAACAACCCCATCAAACAGTGGGTGAAGGATATGAACAGACACTTCTTAAAATAAGACATTCATGCAGCCAACAAACATGAAAAACAGCTCATCATCACTGGTCATCAGAGAACTACATATGAAAACCACAATGAGATACCATCTCATGCCAGTTAGAATGACAATTATTAAAAAGTCTGGAAACAACATGCTGGAGAGGATGTGGAGAAATAGGAATGCTTTTACACTGTTGGTGAGAGTGCAAATTAGTTCAACCATTGTGGAAGACAATGTCATAATTTCTGAAGGATCTAGAATCAGAAATATCATTTGACCCAGCAACCCCATTACTGGGTATATACCCAAAAGATTAAAAAGTATTCTACTATAAAAAACATGCACACATATGTTTATTTCAGCACCACTTCCAATAGCAAAGATTTGGAACCAACCCAAATGCCCATCAACAATAGACTGGATAAAGAAAATGTGGCAAATATACACCATGGAATACTATGCAGCCATACCAAAAAATGGCTCATGTCCTTTGCAGGGACATGAATGAAGTTGGAAATCATAATCCTCAAACTATCACAGGAACAGAAAACCAAACATCATGTGTTCTCAGTCATAAATGGAAGTTGAAGAATGAGAACACATGGACACAGGGAGAGGCACATCACACACTGAGACTTGTCGGGGGTTGGGGGGAAGGTAGAGAGAGCATTAGGACAAATACCTAATGCATGTAGGGCTTAAAACCTAGATGACTGGTTGAACGGTGCAGCAAACCACCATGGTACATGTGTACCTATGTAAGAAACCTGTACGTTCAGCACATGTATCCCAGAACTTAAAAGAAGAAAAAAAGAGAAAATTTACAATGGCATTATAATGGCTAAATCCATATCATCCATCATGTTAATTAATTCTCATAAAACAATTTTATGTGTCAAGTACTATTGTTTCACAAATGATAAAAATAAAGCACAGTGTGGTTTAAGATCTTTGCCTAAGATCACACAAGTGCAGAGTAGACAGGATTTGAACATACGGAGCATGACAACTAATGATCACACTCTGAAGACTCTCATATAGTTTGAAGTTAGTTGTTTATTTCACCTCTTTTCTCATATAGGAAAAAGGAATTGAGGATGGAGATCTAATATTTGATGAAGACTCAGTGTGCAAGTAATCGCTGATGCACTATATTTTTTTTATTCTGGTGTCTTTGTAATTTTCTTTATAGAGCACCAAAACAATAAAGTGCTTCTCAAATGGTGGTATTCAATGCTTTATAATATTAACTCATTTGGTGTGCATAACAACTCTATGAGGTAGGTTTTATTGTTATGACCATTTTCTAATTGAAGCATCTTCTGTACAAATAAGTAATTAATCCAGGATTTTTCAGCTAATAAATAGCAAGATATTCATATACATGGCTCTCTATAGTTACCATAATCTCATTACCAATTTAATGAAGTGAATGGTTTCCACACTCAGAGGAGACTCTTTTTTTAACACCTGTGCTTCAACCAAGAAAGGCTGGGATATGGCTGTTAGTGATGGGACATTTTTATTTTCTGTCCTCTAGGAGTCACGTTAAATGAGTTCTTCTTCACAAAAATCATTGGGCTAATTTTAATTTCTCACAGAATGGCTAAATTATTTCTCATAGCTCTTTCTGAAACAGTGGACTTCCTAGGTTCCTAAGAACAGAAAAGCCAGTTAAGCTGTTGTATATACCAGGACAATGATGAGAACAGACTTCACCTTGAGAGATTTAGTATCAGCTTCTCCAATAGAAAAAAAAAGGTTTAGGAATGGTTTCAACAAGATGCCAAAGCCAGGCTTTTATTTTCTAAAACTCACCATTTGCATGAGCTACACGACTTAGTATGACAGGAAGTTATTGGTTCTGAAATTCTGAAACTAGAAATTATAAATATCTAGTAGAACTTAATAACACATTTGTTTTAGTCCATTTTTGAACTGCTAAAAAATATAACTAAGTCTGAATAATTTGTAAAGAAAAGATATTTTATTGGCTCATGGTTTCACAGGCTGTACCTGAAGCACGGCTGAGGAGGCCTCAGGAAACGTACAATCATAGCGGAGGATGAAGAGGAAGGTGGCATCTTTTCACATGGCCAGAGCAGGAGGAACAGAGAGAAAGGGGAGGTGCTACATACTTTTTTTTTTTACTTTAGGTTCTGGGGTACATGTGCAGGTCATGCAGGGTTGTTGCATAGGTGCATACATAACCAGGTGGTTTGCTGCCTCTATTCCCCCTTTGACTATATCCGGCATTTCTCCCCATGTTATCTCACCCCACATACTTTTAAACAACCACATTGTACAAAAATTCACTCACTGTCGCTAGAATAGCAAGGAGGAAGTCCACCCTCAAGATTCAATCACTTCCCACAAGGCCTCTCCTCCAAAACTGGGGATTACAATTTGGCATGAGATTCAGGTGGGGACACAAATCCAAACCATATCATTCTGTCCCTGGCCCCTCTCAAATCTCATGTCCCTTTCACTTTGCAAAAGACAATCATCCCTTCTCAATAGTCCCTCAAGTCTTAACTCACTTCACCATTAACTCAAAAGTTCACAGTCTAACGGCTCATCTGAGATGAGGTTAGTTGCTTCCACCTATGAGCCTATAAAATCAACACAAGTTAGTTACTTCAAAGATGCAATGGGGGAAATGCATTGGTAAATACTCTCCTTCCAAAAAGGAGAAATCAGCCAAAAGCAGAGACAACAGGACTTGTGCAAATCCAAAACCCAGCAGGGCAGTCATTACATCTCAAAGTTCCAAAATAATCTCCTTTGATTCCATGTCTCAGATCCAGGCAACACTGATCCAAGGGGTGAGCTCCCAAGATCTTGTGAAGCCTGCTTCTATTGCTCTGTGGGGTACAGCTCCTGCAGCTGCCTTCATGGGCTGGTGTTGGATGCCTGAGGCGTTTCCAAAAGCATGGTACAAGCTGTCAGTGGATCTGCCATTCTATTCTGGGGTCTGAAGGATGGTGGACTTCTTCTCACAGGTCCAATAGGCAGTGCCCCTGTGGAGACTCTGTATGGGGGCTCCAACCCCACATTTCCTCTTGGCACTTGCCTTAGTAGACATTCTCCTTGAAGCCTCCATCCCTGAAGCAGACTTCTGCCTGGACATTCAGGCATTTCAATACATCCTCTGAAATACAGGTGCAGGCTCCCAAGCCTCAACTCTCACACCCTACACCCCTATAGATTTAACACCACATGAAAGCCGTGAAGGCTTACGGCTTGTACCTTCTTAAACAATGGCCTGAGCTTATATTGCCTCCTTTTAGCCATGGCTGGAGCTGGAACAACTACAATGTGGGGTGCAATGTCCTGAGCCTGCACAGAGCAGGAGGGCCCTAGCCCTGGCCCTGGCCCATGAAACCATTCTTCCTTCATACACCTCCAGTACTGCAATGGGAGAAGCTGCCTTGAAGGTCTCTGAAATGCCTTCAAGGCATTATCCCCCTTATCCTACCAACATTTGGCTCCCTTAACTTATGCAAATTTCTGAAGCCAGCTTAAATTCTTCCCAAAAAATGGGTTTTTCTTTCCTACTATATGGCTAAGTTGCAAACTTTTCAAATTTTTATATTCTGCTTAACTTTTAAATATATGTTCTAGTTTTACATCTTTTTTGCTCATGAATATAAGAATAAGCTCCTAGAAGCAGCCAGGTCATGTCTTGAATGTTTTGCTGCTTAGAAATTTCTTCTACCAAATGCCCTAAATCATCACTCTCAAGTTCAAAGTTCCACAGATTTCTAGAGCAGGGGCACAATATCTCCAAGCTCTTTGTCAAGACATAACAAAAGTGATTCTTGCTTCAGTTCTCAGTAAGTTCCACATTTCCATCTGAGGCCTCTTCAGCCTGGACTTCATTGTCCATATCACAATCAGCAGTTTGGTCACAAGAATATAACAAGTATCTAGGAAGTTCCAAATGTTCCTTTATCTTGCTTTCCTCTTCTGAGCCCTCCACACTCTTCCAAACTCTTCCCATTAGCCAACTCCAAAGCTGCTTTCATACTTTCAGGTATCTTTATAGCAGTGCCCCATTTATTGGTATCAATTTTCTGTATTAGTCTGTTCTCACACTGATATAAAAAATATGTGAGACTAGGTAATTTATAAAGAAAAGAGGTTTAATTGGCTCATGATTACACAAGCTATACAGGAAGCATGACTGGGAAGGACTCAGGAAACTTACAATCATGGCAGAAGGTAAATAGGAAGGGAGCACTTCTTCACATGGCCAGAGCAGGTGGAAGAGAGTAAAGGGGGAGATGCAACACACTTTTAAATAACCAGATCCCATGAGAACTCACTCACTATCATGGTAAGAGCAAGGGGGATATTTGAGCCCATGATCAAATCACCTCTCACAAGGCCCCTCCTCCAACACTGGGTACTACAATTTGACATGAGATTTGGGTGGCGACACAAATCTAAAACATGTCAACAATGTTTATTATTTAAAACATTAGATTTTTTGTGTGTTTTAAAAACTGATATTTATCTGAATTATATTCTTATGATAAAATCATTTATCTCTGGAAATTATCTAAGTAGTTTCAAAAGGAAAGTAAGTCAGTAAGACAGAGATAATCTAAGTAGCAAAAGTGCTACAGAGATATGGAATATCAAAGTGGAGAGAAATTTCTAGTGAAATAAAAATTCCAAAGATATACAAGTGTGATTTAATTGGATCAATTGCCATGGGTTAATAAAGCTGTGGCTACTGACCACATTAAGGTAAGGAGATAAATTTCCACGAAATACTTCAAGGAATCTTGTCTTTTCTTACTTGCTTGCTTTTCTGCTTTTGTTCTTTTTTTTAATGTTGACAACCAAGATGAATAAGCAGCTATTCCTGTCAATTGAAACATTCATCTTTCTAGTTTATCTCTAGATTAAATATAGTTCCAGAAAATTAATCACTTTGGAGAATCCAAAAATCTATACATTGCCTGATGATATGTTTGATCAGCACATTTCATTTTCATGATGAACTGGTAAAAAATAAAAATAAAGTTCTTTTACTGTGGAGTACTGTACATTGGCTTATTTAAAACAAACACATAACCTGATATACAAGCCACTGAAAACAATGTGAAAGCCAAATCATTTCCCAAGAAAAACAATATCTTGTCGATAAAAACTAGTATGAGACTATAAACTTCATGATAGCCAGTATATAGTGCTTTCTTTTCTTTTCTTTTCTTTTCTTTTCTTTTCTTTTCTTTTCTTTTTTTTGTTTTTTTGAGACAGAGTCTTGCTGTCAGCAGGCTAGAGTGCAGTGGTGCAATCTCAGCTCACTGCAGCCTCCACCTCCTGGATTCAAGCAATTCTTCTGCCTCAGCCTCCCAAGTAGCCTCACAGGCGCGTGCCACAACACCCGGCTAATTTTTTTTTGTATTTTTAGTAGAGGTGGGGTTTCAATGTGTTGGCCAGGGTGGTCCCAATCTCTTGACCTCGTGATCTGCCCGCCTCGGCCTCCCAAAGTGCTGGGATTACAGACGTGAGCCACGGCACCTCACCAAGTGTAGTGTTTTCTTACTTACAGCTGCATTTCTAACACTGTTAAATGGAGTAAATGTCATCAAACCTTTTAAGTGAATGTATCTCTTCCGTACAACAGCTTCCTAATGTATCTCTTCCATACAACAGCTTCCTGAAAATGTCCAGATGCCAGAAGTTCCACATCAACTCATCTTTCCAACCCACTCTTGAAATTGCCGAGCTCAGCACTCCAGTTTCAAATGCCTGCAACTTGTTTTGCAAACTTATGGGTATACTCTTTTGAACTCTAGCCCTCATAATCTATGAAACTGAACTTTTCTTGGGCTCCATCAATATGCCATTGTAAGTAAGAAATACTTCCACTGCCTGTCCTGTCTCTTCAAAACTCATCCTAACCAGGACAGTTCACCCAATTTTTCAACAACCAAAGAGAATGAGATTAAGAACTCACTCTTGAGAAAACAGTCATTATGGTTGTGGACTATGGTTTATGAGTTTCTGAAAAAAAAGAAGCTTTTCAGAAGAAAGAGAAAAATGAAAAGTATGTGACTACTTCTACTATAAGTGAAAAGAAAACAGAAATGGTCTCATGTAAGCACATAGGATTGCTCTGCTGATGCAGTTTTCATCTTGCGCAGTACATTATTGTACTAATGATGTCTCTTACTCTGGTCCCAGGTCTCTAGTGAGGAAGTCACTATGTCTAAAATTGCTTCCCACCTGTGATGGCCATTGTCCTGCAGAAGTTCCTTCATCTGGGGGGCTTGGAAAAACCTACTCAAAATATATAATTCTTATGCAAGAACAGTCTGTGCACTGAACACCAGGCCTATGGATTCTCATCAAAGCCCTATTTATATTTTCTTTTCTTCAGCCTCTGTGTTTCAAGTCAGTAATTTTCTTCTTCTGACTCCAAATGAAAGACCAAATTCAAAAATTAAGCATAAAAGTTATTTCCATAGATATACATGCATTATGTATAATAAGATTACTATGAGCTTCTCCTTTTCAGGATATCAACCACTAGAGATAGGTAATATGAATTATGCTCTGCAGGCACTGCCCAGTTTTCACCCTGGTATCTACACATTCATGCCTGACACTGTCCCATTTAAAATGTCTTGCCATAATCATGTACTGTATGTGCAGAATCATACTTTACTATTCCCAAACGGGAATAAAAATAATTCAGTATGGCTGGCTAAGAGCATACTGTTTCATGTTTCCAACAGAGTATCTCTTTGAAAAACAATCCTCGTGGGTTGTAAATAATGGCATCAACCAATCACCACTTGAGAAAAAAGCTAGCATAGTAATTGAGATTTCTTCCTAGAGTGACCAAGAGAATGGCTTGCCTATTTTTATAAGAGTTAAAATCAAGCTGCAAGCTCCCAGTCTGTCCTCTGTCCTTATAAAGAGTCAACAACATTTTGTTATCTATCAATATCCCATTTGGTGCATCTCAACCTGCTGGAGATTTTTATGCCTTAGTTTATTAAAATAAATGTTTTACTTTCTTGGTGTGACCAAAAATAAACAATGGCTCATACTGTGCGTGGGTTCTTGCTCATGACAGTCCAGACTGCTAACAGATTGCTAATATGTTAACGGTTCTATTTTAAGGCTCTCAAAGACGCAATTTTTAATGCCGTTTGTGGAGTTGAATTCTCCACGTTAAAAGAGTATTGCATGGGAATGTTGGGATAGATGCTGAGAAGTCCGTACATTTTCTACATGGTAGCATGATGCCTCCAGCTTTGTTCTTTTTGCTTAGAATTGTCTTGGCTATGCAGGCTCTTTTGGTGCCATATGAAGTTTAAGGTGGTTTTTTCCAGTTCTGTGAAGAAGGTCATTGGTAGCTTGATGGGGATGGTGTTGAATCCAGAAATTACTTTGGGCAGTATGGCCATTTTCACAATATTGAATCTTCCTAACCATGAGCATGGAATGTTTCTCTATTTGTTTGTGTCCTCTTTTAGTTCCTTGAGCAATGGTTTGTAGTTCTCCTCGAAAATGTCCTTTACATCCCTTGTTAGTTGTATTCCTAGGTATCTTATTCTCTTTGTAGCAATTATGAATAGGAGTTCACTCATGATTTGGCTCCGTGTTAGTCTGTTATTGGTGTATAGAAATGCTTGTGATTTCTGCACAATGATTTTGTATCCTGAGATGTCTTATTTCCCTAAACTCCGTGAACTAAACTCTGTTAGCTTCTAGCTTTTCTTCTGCAGCTCCCTTGTCTCTCTTAGCCCTCATGGAATGGAAGACAGGGCCTTGCTCTGGCTTATGTTTTGACTTAAGGAAGTGCTATGGCCAATTTGATCTTCCATCCAGACCACTAAAACCTTCTCCATAACAGCAATAAAGCTATTTCCCTTTGTTATCATTTGTGTGTTCATTGGAATAGCACTTTTAATTTCCTTCAATAACTTTTTCTTTGCATGCACAACTTGGTTAACTATTTGGCCCAAGAGGCCTAGCTTTTTGGCCTATTTTGGCTTCTGACATACCTTCCTCACTAAACTAAATCATTTCTAGATTTTTATTTAAAATGAGAGACTTTTATTTAAACAGTTACTTATAACTATTTCTTTCACTCGAACATATAGAGCTCAATCTAGGATTATTAACAGGACTAATTTCAATATTGTTGTGTCTCAGGGAATAGTGAGGCTGGAAGAGAGAGGAAGCTATGGGAGAACAGCTGCTCGATGAAGTAGTCAGAACACCTGCATTTATTGATTAAGACCATCATCTTATCTTCATGTGGTTTGTGGTGCCCTCAAAACAATTACAATAGTCACATCAAAGATCCCCGGTCACAGAACACCATAACATGTTTTATAAAACTGAAAAAGTTTAACATTTTGTAAGAATTACCATAACATGACACAGAGACACGAAGTGAGCAGACGCTATTGGACAAATTATTCCAAAATACTTGCTTGACACAGGGTTGTCACAAACCATCAATTTCTAAGAAACATAATATATTTGGAGCACAATAAATAAAGCACAATAAAACAAAGTATGTGTGCAAGCACACTAAACTTCTATTATACATGTATTAAAATAAGATCAATAATATAAAAATGTGGTTGTATCCAACCTTGACTTTATTGTAGAAACTTGTATTAATATAGTCTAGTAACTATAGCAAAATCTTGACAGTATCTTTGTTTAATATCTTCTCTTGTCTCTGAATAATTTAAAACACCTCGTATTATGTGAACAGGGAGTTACAGTCCTTAGAAAGGGTAGATACTAAGCATTTAAAAAAGGTAGATAATATCATTTGCAGAAACTGAATAAAAATATACTCATTTATATAAGTAAAATTACTCATCGTATGGGAGCTATTCACAACAAAGAAATAATTTGTAATTATGTTATTGATAAGACATCTGTGGCTTTTCAACATAGAACATCATTTAAAAATATTTATAACAAGAAATAATATTTATAGAATTATAATATTTCTGGTGGGATGAGTTATGACAGTTATTTTTAATGGCTTAGTAAAACAAAAGATAAGATATTATGTAAAAATTTGCAGTCAATAAGTGAGTATCTTATTTGAGTCTAATAATTGTAATATTCATCATCTAGACAGAAATGACCTCTAAATATTGGAAAAGAAAGAATCAAATTATTGAATATTGTGACATTATCTCTTTATGCTGCCACTAACTCCCTTTACTCACCAAAAGCTTTCTGTTTTGTGCTTGATATCTTGAGTTGTCCTGCCCATATTAAGTATTGTCCTTGGTTTATAAGTAATTTTTTCCAAATACCAATATCCTGCCAAATATTAAGTTAACCAGCTGACATTCTAGATTATTCATTAATGTTCTGTGAATTAAAATTGATCTTATTATGATTGACTGTGGATACAACTGAATATGGTAAGCACTTCCCACAGTACCGGGGACACTACAAGTGCTCAGTAAATATGTGTTATTATATTAGAAAACAGGAATAACCAATACTCAATGGAAACATGTTGATGACTAACATCTCACTAGTATGTAATAGAAGCATACTTTTTAGTATTTTTGAAGTATTTTGGAAAAATGCAGAGCAAAATGCTAGTGCTTGTTAATAATCACAGTAACAAAAGTTATTCCTGCTACATTCTACACATGTTTATTAAGTATGTTTTCTGTCCCAAGTGCAGGAGACTCGGTAGAGATTAAGTCAAACATAATTCTTGCCCCATAGAGGTTAGCTGAAAGATAGCAATCAATATTCAACAAATGTAATATGCACTGCAAACTGTGCTGTGAAACTATACGATAAAGAATTTAACTTAATGTGGTGATAATATGAGCATGTCCAGACTTAAAGTATAAGCCTAACGCAGCCAGGCTAACAGTAGTAGAATGATTTTTTTTTTCGCAAAGAGAATACCATATGCTAAGTTTACAAGGTAGGAAGAAGTTTGACACATGGGATACGAGGTCAATGTCATTCATGGGGAGAAGGAATCACTAAATAAGGCTCGGAATGTATAGCAGAGGAAAAAAGGAAATCCAGGAAGGTGGGTTATCACTGAGGTTATTAAATATATGCAGCATCTGGGAAATACCTATATTTAAAATAAGTCATAGCTTCTCTGGTAAACAAATGTAACTGAGCACCTTGTATTATTTATTTGCTAAATCTCGCAACTCTGGTTATCAGGTAAGTCAAGAGTAGAAAGTGTCAAGAAGGAAATCACAACAATTACAAGTAGTATTTGTTGGCATTGTTCCAAGAGCTTGGCATGGATTATGTAGTTTCATATCCCTGCCTTTGCCAGTTCTAATTCACACAGCTGGATCTACTGATTGTCTAATTTGAAGCTCTTGGACATCTCATTTGATAATGTTGAATCAGATGAAAAGTGTCAAAGTAATCCCAACTCCATTAGCCCTTGGGGTATTGGAATAGAACTGAACTTTGTACAAGCCCAGAGATCTGTGATGTGCTGAGAGTATGGGGCAGAATAGACTAGACACTTTTAATATATCTCTCTATCCTTCTCACAATCCACCCTTATTGACCTACTATCTTTGTGCGATTCCTGCTTTGCAGACAGCAGAATGTTATAAGTCCTTCGAAGACTAAGCTTCTGTCCTCAAGCTAGTGCAGTTTTTTTTTTCTGAATAATATAGTCTTACTTATCAGATCCTCTTAACTTCCAGAATCCCAAATAATAATTTTCTGTCACCATCTTAATTATAATTACAATATTTAACATTTGCTGAGTACTTATTAAATATCAGATACTCTACAAAGAGCTTTATGTAAATGGTGTCATTAAATTTCTCAACAGTTCATAATGTTGATATCATCTACTTTTTATACACATGAAGAAACTGACATCCATATCAAGTCACTTAACCAGGATGAAATAACTGAGGCTCCCCAAGAGTTAATCAAATTCAAAGTAAAGTCTATTCATTTTTCTCAGAAATAGAAAAAAATCTCAAAATTTATATGGAACCATGAAAGACACCAAATAGCCAAAGCAATCCTGAGCAAAAAGAACAGAGCTGAAAGCATCATATTGCCTGATTTCAAATTATATTACAAAGCTATAGTAACCAAAACAGTATGGTACTGGTATGAAAACAGACACATACACCAATGGAACAGAATAGAGAACACAGAAATAAAACTACACATTTATAGTCAACTCATTTTTGACAAAGCTGCCAAGAACATACTTTTGGGAAAGGATCGTCTCTTCAATAAATGATGCTGAGAAAACTGTTTATCCACATGCAGAAGAATGAAAGTAAACCTTATGTCTCACCATATACAAAAAAATCAAATAAAAATGGATAAAGTATTTAAATTTAATATCTGAAGTATCAAACTACTGGAAGAAAACATTGGGGAAATGCTTTAAGACATTGATCTGAGCAAAGATTTCTCAAGAACCTAAAAGTGCAAGCAGCAGAAATAGACAAATGAGATCACATAAAGCCAAAAAGCTTCTGCATAGCAAATAAAACAATAACAAAGTGAAAATACAACCCACAGAAAGAGAGAAACTATGTGCAAACTGCCCCTTTGACAAGTGATTAATAACCGGAATATATAAGAAGTTCAATCAACTCAATGGCAAAAAACAAAATCTGATTTAAAAATGAGTGAAAGATCTGAATAGACATTTTTCAAGAGAAGACATACAAATGGCCAACATGTATATGAAAACATATTCAATGTGGCTAATCATCATAAAACTTCAAATCAAAACTGCAATGTGATATCAGTTAAAGGGCTTTTATAAAAAGACAATAACAGATGTTGGTGAGAATGCCAAGAAAGGAGAACCCTTGTACACTTTTAATGGCAATATAAATTAGTACAAACACTATGGAGAACAATTTGGAGGTGCCTCAAAAACACTAAAAATATAACTAATATATGATCCAGCAATTCCACTACTGTCTGTGTACTCATCCCACCTTAAAAAAAGGAAATCATTATATTGAAGAAATATTTGCACTTCCAAGTTCATTGCAGCCTTATTCACAATAGCCAAGATATGGAATCAACCTAAGTGTCCATAAATAGATGAATGGATAAAGAAAATATGGTGTATATATACACAATGGCATATTATTCAGCCATTAAAAAATAAAATCCTGTCATTTGTAACAACATGGATAGAACTGCAGGTCATATTTCATGAAATAAGCTAGGCACAGAATGACAAATACTGCATATCTCAGTTATATGTGGGAGCTAGAACGTTGGTCTCATGTAAGTAGAGAGAACAACAATGGTTACCAGATGTTGGGAAGGGTGGTGGGTCAGGGAGATTAAATATGGGTTGGTTAATGGGTACAAAAATAGTTAGATTAAAAAAAATAAGATCTAATGTTCAGTAGCACAATAAGGCAACTCTAGTTAACAATAATGTTATATATTTTAATATAACTAAAAAAACAGAATTGAAATGTTCCTAATAAGTAAATAATAAACGTTTGAGGTGGTGGATTTCCTGATTACTCTGATTTGGTCATTAAACATTATATTCTTGTATTAAAATATTGCACACCTCCCCTAAATATGTACAATTATGTATCCATACAAATTAAAATGCAATTAAGAAAGTGAAATCACTTGACCAAGACTACTCTGTTAGTAAGTTGTGGGTTCAAATTTTAGTTTGCATTTGAGTGTCAGCTAAGCCTAGGCTCTTAATAAATACCCTATGCTTATTCTCTATCTCTCTCACATTTTCCCCCATCAACAGACACAACTTTCTCATCATTTTCAAAACCCGGTTCTAGTCTGTTTACTTGACCATTTGCCCAAATGTCTCTTTAAGAAACAAGAGCCTGTACCTTCTCAACAGGGTGGTCTTTGTGGCTGAGCGTCACTTTTCACCACATCATTTTAGCATGCTTTTTACTGAAATCAGCTCTCATTATCTCAAACTTAGCAGCTCTATTGTGCCTCTAAAATATCCACATGTAATTTGGGTTTAGGGTGTTCCTTAATATATCTTCAACTATGTTTGGAATTAAGGGAAATATTATTTGTGTATTTGGATTAGAGATTGTGAATAAATTAAAATGTCTGTTTTTTTAACATTAGAATTTTAAAAATTTAAATATCCAGTGTAATACAGCAGTTCCTTTTATCTCTATAAATATGTTACTAACTCTAAATATAGGCTTTGCCTCACTGAACTTTCTCATTTTTTATGACACTAGTACCTCAGCTTCTGTTTCAGTCAGTTTATCAGATAAATAAGGTAGAAAACATATTACTGAAAAAACTATTTGAATCAGCAGATCAAATATCCTAGAAGATTTAAAGGAGATTATATAGGCTCTAGGCAATCATTTAAGGATGCTAAATCTTTATTGGCTTTAGAAAGATGCAAAAATTGCTTAACATTCTGAAATATCAGTTGAAGGACATAATATTTGTTGTAGAATAAGCAAAAAAGATAATGCTAAAAATAAAACATCTATTGTTGGAAAACCAAGGGCTTAAGATCAATTTTTTCTAGCAAGACATTTCTAGAAAAAGCAAGAAACAGTTTATTATGCATTTTGGGATAGAAGTAAACTTTAATATAGAATACGCATTTACTCGATGTATTATTAGCTTTAGGAAAAACAATACTAGAAAGATGATAAATGAAATATTTTCCTATTTTAATTTTTTTAAAAAGGTAAGTCCAACATAATGACAAGCTGTCAATTTGGAAAATTAAGATAAAGGAAACCTGTGGTGTGCTACTGAAATTGAGAAGCTCCAGAAATGTTGATGTTTTAGATTTAGGAGAACAGAACTTTGTCCTGTTAAACTTTATATTATGTAGGACCTTTAATTGCAAGAACAGAAATCCAACCCAAGCTTACTTTATGTTAAAAGGAAATGTTTTGGTTCATGTCACAGAAATGCCTATAGCTTAGGATGTGATTGTGCCTAGAAGGCCAAACAATGTCTTATGTGCTAGTGGTTTTCTCACCATCATTAATCTCTGTATTCCTCCCTACTGGATTTACTCTTATACAGGCCTTTGCTATGCCAACCTTACAAGCTTTCAGCTCCAATTTTATTTAAAAGAGAGATTCTCTCCTCCCAAAAGTTTTGGAAAAAATTCTGGAATTGAGGTCATTGTCCCTAATTGGATAATAAATCAAACTCTGAACCAATCATTTTGGCCAAGGACATATAATTATCAGATTGTAGGCAGGCTTAGAACCAGGGGTTCATTCAATTCCAATCAAACCACCTGGACTTAAGAGGAGAGAGGAAACCATGGAAACTGGGATGCTATTGCAAGGCGAAGCAAGAACTGATGCTGGAGAGACAAAGCCACGAGGTTTACTCTAAGAATCGATCATTTTTTCATCTTCCTTTCTCTCACTTCCTTCCTCTGAATAAAACAAACACTGAAACACCTCTGTTTCTTTTTTCTCTGTATTTACACTTCAGTATAGCCCTCAAAACTAAAAATTGTTCCTTGAATGAGTCATAATGCTTTCATTCTGTACATGCCAGGTCCCACTGCCTGAAATGTCTGTCTCTCCCTTATTCTCTTGGAGTGCTCTTCTCTCTCTTGTTACTACACGGCCAGTTTCATTAATGTTCAGTTTAAATGTCAGTTCCTCAAAGAAGACTTGGAGTTCTTGATTCAGAAACTGTGATTTATCTATTGCCTTCTTAGATTAAAAGCCGAATGAAAGTCTTTGCCCCTTTACATACGAGAAAGCATTTGCGTCACAGAAGACCAGAAGAGGAGACCTAATGAATGTGCTGTACTGCATGATGGTAATACTGACTGAAAACATAAATGTACTGAAAGTGGCGATGGACAAAGAATACAATCTGAAAAGAGTAAATTGTCATGGCTAGAGAACAATAAATAGAAAAGTTTGCTGAAGAGTGAAAAGTTAGAAAGGTCGTAATTCTACGGTGGGTATAGTCTGTATGTATTGTTCGGTGGCTGCATTGAGCCAAATATAAGCTGATGTGTGAAAATTAAAAAAATAAAAACCCAATGGCAATAAAATCATAAAATCAAAAGTGACTACATAATTGAAAAAAAACAAACAACATTCTGACAACTATTTCTAAAGTACCTCCTGTTCCTCTTTGATAATTTAAAAATAAATAAGTAAAACCACAGAGCATACAAAAATATACTTAGAATGAATAAGATCCAGTATTTGATAGCACAACAGAATGGTTACAGTCAATAGTAATCTATCATCCATTTTAAAATAACTAAAAAACTGTAACTGGAATGTTTGTAACACAAAGAAATCATAAATACTTGAGGTGATAGATACCCCATTTACCTTGATGTGATTATTACACATTACATGCCTGTATCAAAATATCTCATGTACCCTAAAAATATATACATCTACTATGTATCCATAAAAATTGAAAATAAAACGGGAAAAAATTTAAGAAGAATAAAGGCATTTTTCAGGCTATTTTTATATTGCTTTTCAAATCTGCACTTTTGGCTGAGTTCTAAAATTTTTAATTAACATAATGTTCAGTAAAGTTAATGATGTAAAACCCCATTTTCTTTGTTTTTGCATTTTTTAGACCGAAGTTCTTTGAATAAAATAAAGGAAACACTGTTCTTGCGATCTGGGATACTCTCTTCTCTCTGTCCTTGCTTAGCTAACTTCTGCTTAACAAGAAGTCAGCTCAAATGTCATTTCTTCAAAGAAACATTTACCTTGAGCAATTAATAAAAATTTTGGTCCAGCTGCAATGCTCTTACAGCTTTTTGCATTTTTCCCTCATTTATCACATATTTTTACTTGGAGACTATTTGTTTTTTGTCTGTGCACCCTCCTAGGCTGCAAGTTCCATGAGGGCAGTGTACATGTCTGTTTAGTTTCTCCACAGTATGCCCAAAGTTAAGCCTAGTTCCGAAGAAGGCACTCAATAAATATGTGTGGAATGAGTAAATGTTACCCGTCCTCAAGATTTGGCACAAGTACCTGCAGCTCCAGGCAGCCATCCTTGATACCACTGCCTATAGATGCCCTTGTTTGACTCAGAGGCCTCTGTATATATCACTGACCCAGCACCTACCACATTGTACTGAATCCATCATTAATACTCTCCTTCATTTCCTATAGGAGGCCTGACACAGTACCCGAAATACAAAAGGTACTAGAGTGAAGATTGTGTAATGAATGAATGTGTAAGTGAAGAAAATAATGAGTATGCCCTACCTACACCAGTCTCCTCATGCAGAGGCACACACAGTGCTCTAACTTGTCTGAGGAACCAAGAATTCCCTAAGCTGAATACCTCTGAGATACACTCTTCAATTGGAAAGGTTACTACCCAGAGACAAAACATGCAGTCATAAAGACCTCATCTTTTAAAGATGTTTTTTAGAGTCAAGCTTTTAGAATCCTCACTACCTTACAAAGTGAGAAAATATTTTTAGTGACTTGATTCTGAAGTTTGGCAATGTGACAATATAACAGTGTTGTTAACTACACTTTCCATCATGTGAATGAAGATTAAATAGTTGACACATTCCTCGTGAGGCACCATGATTCCAGGAATGACTCAGCTGCTCTTCAGATAGTAAATTATGTGTGAGTGATTCATAACACCTGAGGAGCGGTGTGACTCCTCTTAAAAAATGCTAATAGAAAATCCAAATCCCGGCCTGCACGTCCCTCTCAGATGAAAGAAATGAAGTTATATTTTTGACTACTAAACTTCCTTTTTATTTGGGATTTGGAAGAGACTCAAATGCCTTTGCATATAAGAGAAATTTCATGATTAATAAAATGTGCTTTTGTTAGCAGCTAAGAAATCATACCTATATTGTGTATGTGTGCATGTGTATGAATGATTGGTTAATATGTCAATTTCATATATAGATATATGTTTTGTATATACTAACCACACATAAATATATACATGTATAATATACATCTGTTTTTTAATAAATATGTATTGAGCACCAATCATGTACCAGTCAATGCTCTAGGCCCTAGGAGTGCACTAGTGAACATAGCATAGAATTCTTATCCTCATGGAGTTAACATTCTAAGAAGAAAAGACATAAGAACAAATAAAACATTCTAATAAGTTTTTTCAGGGATTGAACAGGATAATATGATAACTAAGAAGGAGAACCACTTCAGATATTCATTTGCATAGATATGCATATTTGTAATAGGTAAAATGTACTAAACATCGCAATGAAAATCTGGAACATATTTTTAAAAAATACAACACTGTAATAACATTATTTTTAAGAAATGTAAATAATAGCTATTTTACATTTTCACATTTAAGCAGTCAAATACTTTCATTTACTCTGTGCATTTAAAAAGTCAGATGATTCCCAAATTTGGATTTTTCTAAACCTTCAGAATACTACAGATAAGATTGCTATTGATATTTTTCAAAGTGGCATTCTTAAATATAGCTCTGACAAGCATCATCTGAGATGCTTTTGAAAATTCCAGATTCTGGTTGACCATCTTTAGATCTACATATTCATGATTTTGTGAATGGGACATGCGAATATTACATATTTTAAAAGCTCCCAAGATGATTTAGATAACTGACTAGGTTTAGGATCTATTCATCTAAGATGTTCAGAATGGGCATATAAAGATTCAGAATAGTGTTTTCAAGATCCAGGTCACAGAGTGATATGGTTTGGCTTTGTGTCCCCACCCAAATCTCATTTTGAATTATAATCCCCATGTGTCAGTGGAGGGACCAGGAGGGAGGTGATTGGCTCATGGGGGCAGTTTCCCTGTATGCTTTTCTTGTGATAGTGTGTTCTCATGAGAGCTGATGGCTTTAAAGTGTGTTACTTCCGCATTCTCTCACACATTCCCTCCTGCCATCTTGTGAAGAAGATGCTCCTCTTCACCTTCTGCCATAATTGTAAGTTTCCTGAGGGCTCCTAACCACACTCCCTGTTATGCCTCCAGAACTGTAAGTCAATTAAGCTTCTTTCCTTTATAATTACCCAGTCTCCCCTAGTATTCTTAACAGCAGTGTGAGAACAGACTAATACACACATCTTGATAAAAATGCAGATTACTGCTCCCAGCCTAGGAATCCTGATTCACCAAATCTAGAGAGCTGTTTGTCTAGCTTTTGTAAAACTCTCTCAAGCATTGTAATGCACAACTACATTTTTGGAAATCATTGTTTTGAAGAAAATATGTCAGACAGAAAAATTGCCTGTAGGTAAAAATATGTTAATTCTTTCAACAAACGTGGGGCAGACTACCAACGACTTTTTAAACAACTTCTTCTTATAACAAAATGCTACAGAGTATGCCAACTCCTAATGTAGCTTTATAAGAAAATGCTTTTTTGGAAGAAATGTGAATAGATGTTTACGATGGCTGAGAGTAATGTATATTTCACTAGCTAGTTTCCAGGAGCATCTACTGGTTATTGCATGTAAATGAGAAAGTTACAATTTACGCATGCATGAGGAGATTTCAGAATTGCTCTGACGTTATTCCTTAAGAGAGTTGTTAGTCTTGAAGACCAAATGATGAAATCAACATTTATCCAGACATGAAACTTAGTGTGCTTTTAGTTATTTTCTCATGTTTGTTCTCCTTTTACTTGGAAAATATAACTCTGTTCTTAACTGTTTTTCTAGTCATTCCTTGATCCCTACTGAGTTATTATCCCTTTCAATGAATGACTTACACTAGTTGAAACAAAAAGTTCTCAATTTGAGCTGAAAACTATGGGAGAGGAAGGGGTTGGAATGGGATGTATGGCTTCAAGTAGAAAAAACAAAGGGGAAATGTGCAGATGGGCAGGAAGGCATGACTTCCTCAGAGCACCTCAATGGGGAGCAATGATGTCTATGTGGGAATTTATATCATAATGGCATACTATGAACACAAGAGCTTAGTCAACTCCTCAGGAATCAGGCTCAAAAGAGGGCAGGTGTGTGGATAGAATTTCTAGAAAAAGAGCTGATTATATGTGAAAATTTCAAAATCATTTAAATTAAGCTTAATATGGATTGGTAAAATAATAATAAATCAATTAAGAAAAACACAGCAATCCTCAATAAGCTGTTGCTATTTTTAAATATATTATCAAATATAATAAAATGAGATTTTACCCTTTTGGAGATGAGCTTAAAGAACAACTTTGAAGCTATATATCCATATCCCATTCTGTCATCTCGGCTTTGAGATGGCACATCCTGAACTCACCAAAAAGTTCCTATCTTTTAGAGCATCCCCCTTCAATTACCATATCAGGCTTCTTTCTATAAAGTTTCACTTTGGAAAGTCGTGTCCAAGAAACTTGTGGGTTTCCTTGTATCAGAAATAAAGAAGTAAAAAGATGAAAATTATTTTACCTTTTAAAAATAACAGTCATTTTTAGAAGGAAAGCGTATTTATCTCAAGTTGACAGTTATTAATATAATACATCTCAGATTATAAATATATCACAATGTTGGTAAAGAGCACATTTTTTAAACTAGTAAGAACATGCCTTTATGAAAAAACATTCTACAGACATTCCTAACAATATAGCACGTCAGCATATTCTCATCAACAATACCATCTTAGTTTTTAAATTTTGCTAAGATGACAGATAACATTGTATGTTTTTATCATGGACAACATAATTTAAAGAATATAATATATACATTCATGATATATACAGCATTTAATACACACACATACACACACACACACACACACACACACACACACACACACACATACACACATTGTGAAATGGTTAAATTTAGCTAGTTAACAAATGCATTACCTCCAGTTAACCTTTTATAAATAACAGTTATCTTTTCTGTGGGTAGAACACATAACAAATAACCACTTTCTTACATTTTTTTATGAATAGAATATATCACCCTTAACTATAGTCACCTTGCTGCACAACAGATCTCATGACATTTTCCTCCATCTTATTATGTATCCTTTGACCAACAAAATCTTCCCATCTCTCTATATCTCCCAACCTCCTCTGCTTGTGGTAACCACCATTATACTCTCTACCTTATATAATATAAACGTTTTAAGATTCCACCTGTAAGTGAGATCATGAGGTACTTGTCTTTCTGTGCCTGGCTTATTTTACTTAACATAATGTCCTCCAGGTTCATTCATGTGGTTGCATATTACAGGATTCTTTTTCTTTTATGACTCAATAGTATTTCATTCTGTATATTTTCCTTATTCGTTTCTTATTTCTTAATTTCCTTATTCATTTTCTTATTCATTTCTGTATATTTTCCTTATTCATTCACCTATCAATGTACACTTAGATTGATTCTGTGTCTTGGCTATTGTGAATAAACATGAGAGTGCAGGTATCTCTTGGACATACTGATTTCATTTTTTGTATATATACTCAGTAGAAAAATTGCTGAATAATATGTTAGTTCTATTTTGAATTTTTGCAAAATTTCCCTATGATTTTTCACAGTAGCTGTACTAACTTACATTTTCTCTCATAGTGTGTAAGAGTTCCCCTTTCTCCACATCCATGCCAATACCTGTTATCTTTGTCTTTTGATAATAGCCTTTCTAACTGGGGAGATACCTCATCATGGTTTTGATTTACATTTCCTTGATGTTTAGTGATGTGGAGTAATATTTTTATATACCTGTTGGCAATTTCTCTTTTTTTTTTTTTGAGAAATTTCTACTTAGATCTTCTGCTCATTTTAAAATTAGATTATTTGATTTTTTGCTGTTAAATTGTTTGAGTTCCTTATGTATTTTGGACATTAACCCCTTGTCAGCATATATCTTAAAGATATTTTCTCTCATTCTGTAGGTTGTCACATATTCTTTAAACTAATTGTTTTTGCATTTACACTGAGTACAAACTAAAATTGATGTTGTTTGGCTAAATAGAATTTCTTTCTCATGTCCAAGTATGCTTGCTGAGAATCATTTCTCATACATAATTCTGCGAAATGACAAGAGCATAATGGTTCCAAGTAAAATAGCATTAAGTGGCTCTGAAGCAACCATGATTTCCAGTTTTGAACTGAAACAAAGCCAAAAGATACAATCAAGTTTATTATAGGCCTCTGCCAAATAAATAGCAGATAACAATCCACTGCAAAAAATGAAAAGCCTCCATTATTTTTGCTCATGTCCCTTATAGTGTGCCATCAATGTATAACAAAACTAAAGCCTGATGCATTTAGAAATAATATTTTCACTGTAACATTTATTCCTGCACCTATATACATCTATTTATATAGGTAAACCGATTAAAGTTAATATTTATCTTTATTTGCTCTGTTTTTTGGCTCATGTAATTATAACAAGACTTTTAGTATAATTTATATTTTTACTTGATATTTAAAATGCATGCTCTATGGTTTGCTGCAGGACACTGCTGTACATAATTAGCAGTTATTTTTAAAATATTCAACCAGAACTTTCTTAAAAGGTTATTACTAAATGACAATATAACCATCCTCTTTCCAGTGGCTTGCAGCAAAAGGAAACATATTTACAATTCAACAAGGAATTATTTTGAAAAGAATTCTTTCTAAGGCCTAATTTCTCCAGATACAACAAAACTTTTTCTGGTGACATTGTTCTTCACAAATCAACATCAAACACATCAGTCAAATATAATTTCAAACTATTGTCATGTTGTATTTAATCAGTTTTCCAAATATTAAGGTTGAATATACTAATCACATCATCCTTCTAGGTGACAGATTCAACAAGTAAAGAAATCTTAATGGAAACTTTCTTATACGTGCAAAAATATCAGGCCTTCCATTAATTTATTTTAAACAGTTTTCTATTTGGAAAATCTTGACAAATTTTCAAAAATCCTTCATTTGATTTTCTCCTCACTCCTTCAAAGCTCCCGAAAGTCTCAGAAAGAAAAATGGAAAGCTGCAGCATTAACTTATATACACATTAGCTTTACCATCTATATTAGGTGCATTGTTTCATTTGTTTTATCAGGTTTAGAATGGACTGAAGGTGGATTGGAAAAATATTTCAAAAGAAAAAGTGGTAGTACAAGGTCAACAGTTTTTGTAGACATAAAGTTTCACGTTTTTTTTATGGGAAATAATGTTCAATTCAGGAATTTTCTAGTTTTTTTTTTAAAAAGTAGGGAAATTTTTGTCTATGTAAAACCTGGCTATGGTATGTGAAAGAAATAAATAAAATTTCTGCAGATCCACTTTACTTAGCAGGTTAAGCAATATTTGTTACTATAGCCTTCAAAAGCCCTTTACATGAGCTTGGTCTATTTTTTCCAAGTGTACATCATAACATTCTTTGTTTCTAGGCTAGGGACTGCTCTTTCCACCTTCTGAAATCCTGTACATCTATTGACATTATTTCTAAAAACTCTTCTCTTTTGAGTTACCTTCCATGGCTACCTGGCTGAATATTATATATTTTACTGACCCTCAGAACTTAATCTCCATGTATTATCACTATGTATATGTTTTTCTACCTAGTCATCAATATTGCAACTTTTTGAGGCCACAGATATGCCTGATTCATCTTTGTAGCTTCTAGAACACAGTTATATGCACAAAATAAACACACTGATGTGAATCGATTTGAATAAGTATGGCCCATTAAATCTATGGAAAGAACATAACATTTTGGTTAAAAACTTCCTGATGTCCCATATCTAAGTCTAATACAAATACATCGGTACAGGCAGTCATAAACCAAGCTCCCTCTTGAAAACAATGTTTTCAGTTATTATGATAAAATCAAATGCTCAAGTGTATCAAACTGTTGTCAAAATGCCATTCAATCAGATGAAAGTAAAATCACCATGGAAAAAATAGAAGGAGGAAATAAAAATAATATCTAAAGTTCATAAAATTGTTTTGAAGTGATCCTTAAAATTATAATGTACTATAAAAAGAATCTATGAAACTCTAGGCACCTGTCATGCAAATAGTTCCTTTTCTGGCACTATAATAATGGTGGTTATTATTCTTTTAGTATTTGCTATTTGACAAGTATGTCCTAAGCACATTAGATTTATTGTTTCATTTGTTATACAGTGGTCCTAAATTACTGTATATCACTGATTTATAATATAATCCTTTACCTTATTGTAAGCTTGACTATTTTAAAGATGAGGAAACTGAGTGTGACAACAGAATTGTATACTCACTGGATCGCTTCTCCACACTTCCCACTGCACCTGGCTGAAGCTGAGGTTATGTGACCAGCTCTGGACAATTGACTATGTGTGGAATTAATAGGTATTACTCAATGTACTGTATATAGCATGGGTGTGAGTTTGCAAAATTTTTTATTCTCTGGGAATGAGACTTTGAGATGATGATGATGTCAAAATATCAAAGCATTTTGGCCTACTTGGTAGTCAAATGTGGTGTTCAGATTTCAAACATGGCACGGTCACTGATCTGCAGATTAAATGAGCAAGAAATATATCTTTGCTGTGTTAAGCCACTGGCATTTGGGAACAAATTTTTACCACAGTATGACCTAACCTACTCTAGCAAGTACTCTAGGGCTCCAAATTTTGTTTTATTTTAAATTTTGAAAAACACTTTAGTAATTTTGAGAGAAGTTTGTTTTATACCAGCGCTTAGAGTCTTTCACAGTATGCTTCTGGTTGAAAAGCAACTCCAAGTGGTTTCTCTGGAATATGATTGCTTATGTCATATCTGCAGCATCAACAAAACACCACTGGCTTTCTTTGGTGGGACAGTGAATAGTATCTAAGCCAAGGTCATTCTGTGGAGATCAGATATGAGAGAAGCAACTGCTCCCTGAGTTGGTACTTCATCCTAATCAAATCCTCTCTCTGGGAAGTACAAATTCTAGGTACACAGGAAGAAGCAAGCTACTGGACTTTAGCTCCAATTATTTAAATAATACTGAGCTCAGACTCCTCTTCTCCATGAGATCATTTATATGAGCTTGGAAGTCTGAGATCCAAAATAAATGTCAAGCTGCCAAGGATGTTTCCCCAGCTATTTTCCTTTCATGTGTCCTTATAATAAATCCAGAGCAACAAAGATAATCGGACCTTGTCTCTTCTTGGAAATCACAAAGAACTTAATAAAGATATTTATTTCTTTTTTAAACAACATGTTTTCAAAGTCTGGCATGTGCATTACCCTAAATGTCCCACAAAATTGTAGCCTAAGTATGCTATACTTTTAAAAAGTTGTTTCACAACTACATTTTCTAAAATGACTATCAGTTTGTAGTTATTTGCAAAAATGACGATCAATAGATTCCAAATTGTTATTAGTTATGTTGCTTTTCTAATGTTTATATGTGTTCTGTGTGTGTGTGTGTGTGTGTGTGTGTGTGTGCATGTGCACCTGATATCAGAAGCTAAGATTGCTGCTGTCTCTTTTCACAAGAAAGCCCTGTTTATCCTCAATAAGACAGCTTTGCATGCAAAAATTTTGCAACTAAAATGACCTAGAAGGACACACACTTTTTAGCATACTAATTGCTTTTGCCATGAGGAGAAAATAATACCTTGTAGCTGGCTTTGCATTTCCTAAGCTACACATGTAGACATCCACATCCGGAAGGGAAATTCACTTAATGTGCTTTGTAACTTTCATAAATGATTGCCCAGTGGACCTGCAGGTCCCACTGGGCCTGGGGTATGGTACAGCACATAGATTTACAGCTGTGTTATTATTATAGATGTGTGACTGCTCAATTGAAAAATTCGGGGAAAAGGAGGAGAAGTCAAGCTTTATGTGCCATTGCAAGCTAAAATGTTAATCTAGTTTTTTTTTAATGTTTAATTAATAATATTTGGTTTCTTAAAACATCTAGGTGAGGATTATAGATGCCAAGTCCTCATTGAAATTATAAATATACTGGTTGTCTTAGTATATTTTCTGCTGCTATAACAGAATGCCAGAGACTGGGTAGTTTATAAAATAGAATTGTATTTGGCTCATGGTTCTGGAGCCTGGAAAGTCCAAGAGCATGGCACAGGCATCTGGCAAGGCTTTCATCACATGGCAAATGGGTAGAAGGGCAAAAAAGCAGAAAGGTGAGGGAACAAGTGAGCATAAGAGACAGAGAGAGAAAATTAGAAAATTTTCATTTTTTAAATCAGGATATTACTCCCACAATAACTAACCCACTACCTGGATAATGGCATGTTTAACCACTCATAAGGGAAGAGTCCTCATGACCTAATCACCTCTTAAAGGCCATGAGATCAAGGAAGTATCTTAGAGAGTGTATAGACTTCAGAAAAGTAGGCTTAGTACAAACCTCAGAGACACGCTAGAACTAACATGGTCAGAGGGCCCTAAAAAAAACAGCAGAAAGAATTATTCACAGTAAGAAATGGAAGAAGAGAGAGTTTAATATCACAGGACCAAAGAAAAGAATAGGTTTTAGGCAAGAAGTAGTTGTTATCAATAGTGATAAACAAACATTATATGACAAAATTGAGTCAGATAATGCCTGAAAAATGGCCATTGTATTTAACATCTAGAGACTTATTCCTAGCCTTGTTGAGATCAGATTCAATAGAGCGGTAAGGGAAGAAGACAAATGATCATGTGTTGAATGTTTGATGTACAAGCAATAAACAAGTAGACATTCTCTCAAGCAAGTTGACCCTAGATGTAAAGAATAAGAGATGCTGCTAGCTTGATAGGGATATTAGATTAGAATATATATACACACACATATATATATATATACCATACAGGTTGGTGCAAAAGTAATTGCAGGTTTTCCCGTTACTTTCAATAGCAAAACTGCAATTAGTTTTGTACCAACCATATATATACATATACATACACATACATATATATGCACACACACATATACACACATATATGTATATATAGATCATATCAAATATATGTCTTATATGCATACAAATTATTTATATATATAATATAGGTATTTGATGATATTCAAATTCTTCTTTTAGAAAGAAGTCAATAGAAGAAGAAATATAAGATAAAAGGAGAAAAAAGTAATTGTTAATAGATAATTGGTCACTGAAGCTACCAGATGCAGATATATAGAAACTAGTTTATCTTTTTCTTTGTATTGAAGAATACAAACCACGGTATTACAAAAAGTAATACTGAGTATTCATACATCTATAAATATTTTAGCCCAGCTTAGATGACACTTTGTCTTCAAACTTTCTCAAAGATTCTGGAATCAGTCATTCATTAATGGTTTTACCTGGCTTTTTGAAGTAATTACAAATAAAAAGAAGCTAGGTAAATAGATACGCCACTACTTTACCATACTTTTGTTACCAAACCGAAGCAGAGTCCACTCTTCTGGTTCAATAAGGCCATATGTCTACACAGAGGTTTCCAGTGGGAGAAAGGAGGGTGATTGCAGGGCACCAAGCAAGAATTGGGTAGCTCAAAGGCAAGACCCAATTTTCCCAATGGCTTGCAGGTTAAGGATGTTTAAAGGCAGGGAGACAGTTAAAGCAACCTCATAAATCAATACATAGAGTCTATTCATTGATTTGACCTAAAAAGACAAGACGTCTCAAAGCAGGGGCTTATAGGTCATAGGTAGTTTCAAAGATTTTTCTGATTTTTCAATTGGTTAAGAAGGTAAAGCTTTATCTAAAACTTTGGGGTCAGCAGAAAAGAATGTTAGCTCTAACTGTGGGTGTGACTTCCTCCAAAACCCTCAGGATGAATTTCAGAACAAAGAACAGCTGTCAGAGTTCAGTCCTCAGTTCCCTTTTACCTGAGGTCTATGTGCCAGTGAATCTCTGTGGTGGGGAGTCCAGGTGCATGAAAAACAACTCAGAAACATATGTTATCTTTAGTTTCTGTAGGGAACATCTCGTAACTCTAACCTCCATGGCTAATAGTGTTTTAAGCTACTATTACCTTCTTGCTTATAATGTTACTCAGTTACTTCTTAGTGATAGTTAGGTGCTTAGTTAAGTTCCCTGGAAGGAACTCAAGATTTTCCATTATCTCCATGCTGACTGGGGACTGTTGCAGGGTGCCTGGCAGGCCTCTTAGAGGGTGCCCCTGTTCTGTTTCATTTTTACAACTTGTGCACAGATACATCTGGCTTATACAGGAAAATAAGTGAAGCAATAGTTCCAAGTTGTATAACTTTAACATTCTTGTAGATTTCTATAAAAACACCACACAAAACCTCATCTCCTTTCATTTTTCTCTTTCTATCATCTATCTATCTATCATCTATCATCTATCTGTTCCCTTGTATCTTTTGTTTCAGATGAAAGATTTAATTCTATAATTTCTGCATATTTTATAAGTATATTTGTGTTTCTTTAGTAAATCTGTATTCTGTATATTTTTTCAAATTATGTGGAAATATTTATTTAGTTAAATAAAGACTATAGGGATGAAACCTTCAACAGAACCTTAAAAATATATGTTACTCTATTAAAAACTATAAATAGGCAGATGTCCAATTACTTAGTTGAGTTTAGAAATATAGTTTCCCCTGTAGGCAAAAACATCATTTGTATTCTGAATTAAAACTCTCGAGCATAGAAAAATTAAGTATAGAAGATAATTGATTAGCTTTTTATACAACTATCTCAGAATCCAATCACCGAAAAATTATACAGTGCACAATGACCATTTAATTTGTGAAGAGCTCATTAATTTCATTGTTGTTTTAACCAATGTTCAAAGAGAATTTTGAAGATATTGTTGCTATGCAGCTTAAGGCCATACTTACATTCAAACCCAAAGGTATTTTATAACAGATGGAAATAAAAATGACATGGAATCACAGCAATCTGAAAACGACTTTATAGTTTGGTAAATTTATACAATATTTTCACTTAAATGAAGAATTTTTAGAAATCAACATATTCATTTTTAATTTCTTCATGTATCTTTCCTTGGACAGATGGAAAAAAGCCAAACAATGTGTCAACAGCATAATGTGTCAACAGCATAATGGAATTCATGCTTTAACAAATTGACTAAATAATAGCTCACATTTAGAAAAATTCATTTTTAAGTAGTCTATTTACAGTCTTCATCTATATTTTAAAGACATTTCTTTCAAAGGTTTTAAACACTGTGTATTTGATTTGTTAGGTTATACAATGTATCATGTTTTGCCTTTAGGGCAAACAAAATAAACATACCAACTACTCTAGCAATAAGACCTTCCAAGAAGAGTGAGAGCGAAAGGAACTGAGGAGACTGCTGAAACTTCCTAGGGAAAGAAAAAAAAGAATCTGACATTTCTAGCAACTTCCATCAAGGAAGCCATAGAGAAAGTCAAAAGAGCTTAGGACAGGTGGAATAATGCCTACAATTCTTCCTGCTGTGAGAGGTGTGCAAATTAAACTTCACTGGCTTCACATTAAGAGTAAAAGGCATTGCAAAATTAGCCACCCTTCCTTACAGGAAAATTCATGACACTGAATTCTAGGAGGCACTACATACATGAAACTCTCCAGACCCTACCCACAGAAATGAATAAATGACCCCAATATTTCATGAAATGTGTTCCTAGGAAGAAAACTGCATCATACAGTAGCAGCTGACTCTGCTATTTTGAAAATGAATATTTCTTGATTATGAGTCAATTTAACCCTCTACCTTTACAACAAAAATACACAGTGACTTGAGCCTTATTTCATCCTTCATGGCGCATTAAGGCAGAGAAAACAAACCACAAATCCCCCATAATTAAAAAATTAAGTTCTGTGCAACCATACAAATTCTTACAATCATCTTCCACTTAACTTTGAATGTGGAGACTTGACCTTAGCACAGCAAATTTTGGTTTGATTTTTCTCTCAGCAGCTGTCTCTTTTTAAATGACTCACTAAGCTTATCATATATGATACACTTGTTTAAAAGGAGTCTTGGCCTTAATTAGCAAGGGTACAATTCAACAGCACATGTAGTAATTTTCCTGGAAGTAAAAGCTTAATATCAACTAAAGTGACAAATCACAAACATCAGGTCAGCCAGATGCACAAGTTACCAAAAGAAAAAGATTTTTTTTAAAAAATGTATTACCTTCTGGAACAAAAATGCTGTGTGCTCTTATAGAAGTAAGCTATGTGTTCATTTGTTTGTTGATTTTTTTGTTCATTTTGAGGCAAAGAGATTAAGAAATGAGTGATGTTTTTCTTCAGCTTAGTTTATATTTACATACTGTATTTACGTTTGGAGAGAAATTAAATTTTCAGTAGAAAGAAACTCCTATGTACAGGAATATAAATATGTAAAAAGAATATATATGAAGCACCAAACTTCATAGGTCAAGCAGAAGAGAAACCTGGGTAATTTAGGAAATAGAAACAATTGGAAAATCACTTTCAGCCATGAACTGGGCAAGACTCAATTTTCCAGAAGAAAAACCCAGGCTGGAGTTTCACATCCAACTGTTGGCTGGTCAAACAGCCTAAAGTATACCTTTTACATACTTTTGTATACTTCATTCAAAAGTATACAAAAGGTAAGGGAGGAAACTTATAATTGGATATTTGCCAGTATCTTATCATTGTCCCTAGGTACATTTATTTTCTGCTAAAATTATCAATAGTTTCTTTTCCTTGCTATTTCAAAGACTGGCTTATCTGCTCTTACACCATTAAGCCTATGTTGTGCCTGCCTGCAATGTATCAGTTACCATATAGTATAAACTGAAAATTGTTAATTCAATAACTTTAAGTTACTGAACTCAACCCATACTAACATTAATAGGAAAGACAACTGAATTTGCAGTCCAAGAAGAGCTATGCTAGATGCATGTGGCTAATAACATTTTTTCACGAAGCAATTTGAGATATTCTACAGGAAAGGAAAGATAGATCTTTGGGCAGAAAAATATCCTGGAGCTTACCACCCATTCATGTCAGCCCTACTGTTCACTGTTGGAAAGCAATGACAACTGTTTGTAAGTTGACCATAAAATGAAATTTAAGTTTGGCTGCTTTCTTTTGTCATAATATCCCTGGCACATGCACTTCTATTTGTCTGATTATTCCCTTATCCACTGCAGAGGAGAGAATTACTTTATTGCTAAGACACGAATGAGAAAAGAAAATCTCTCTTGAATTTAGAGGACATTAAGAACTTCCCATAGTACCCTAATGTGTTTGTATGTTTGTGTTGGGGGGAGAATTTTCCTACGTGATATACCCACTAATAATTCTCTAGGTAATCTGTCTACATAATGTTTCAAAACAAAATAGTTACAAACACAGAAGCTATTTGAAAATGTATTTCTGGACAACATGCTATGCATAAATCTGATTTTTGAAAAAGTAATAATTTAATATTTTGGTGCAATAAAGGAACGTACAGTCTATTAAACTTCCAAAATTGCTTCTAATCCAGAGCATCCCTTGTGACTTTTTAAATAAATTTTGATGTATATTTATTATTAAGGGAATAAAGTAGCAGAGCTTATTTAAAATACAATAACAGGCCTATCAAACTTTGGTATTTTTACCAAAGATGTATTTGAGAGATTTATTTCAGGGAGATTTATTTTTTGCCTAAAATAGTGCCCTCCTTGTCTGTAGAGTCTCATGAAAGTTAGATTCCCTGACTGGGATTAGCATTCTTTCTGCTGCAGTGGAGCTACAGTCTTAAGTGTATTGCCATGAACAGCCAGTGTTTCAAGAGAATACATTGAAAAGGTCATTGAGATGCCTTTGGGATCCCATGAGAATATGGCAGGAGTGAAGCAATTGACTTCTAGGAGGAATGTGACTATTTTTTGTCCACACCGTTTTCTATTCTATCATAAACATTAACACTGTAGAAATATTTTATTTTTCTTGAAGCCTCTTGCAACACCTCTCCTCTTGAAAAACACACACATTTTCATCCTGATGAAGCCAGTTTGCTAATCAGCAAGGTGCACCAAAAAGTCAAGTGCAATCAGGTATTAAGAAAGAAGCTATTAGGGAAAAAAAGTATTTAAGAATCAAAAGCAGAAGTCGTATTAAATGTAAATGCGTCTGTCTCTAAACTTAGAAGATTTTGCTTTGTGACATTTAATTTCTGTTCTCATCTATATTACTCATCTGCCTTTCTAATTACATTTTGCATTCACTCCCAATATCAACCTCTTCTATTGGTTTATGTCAATATGAAGCTAGGTCCTTTCAGCAAAGTAGGTCTTGAAGCAATTCTAAGGAATCATAGTAAACTCTAAAGAGATGGCTTGTTTAGACACAACTCAATATGTTTTTGTTCAGTTTCTCAATTTTTAAAATAGAAACATCACATTTTTACACACAACTGTTTAATGTGGTCAAATCAAGGGATGTTGCAGGTGAAACTTCTGTTCCAATGACTTTCTAGAGTAATGCATGATAACTATTGAAACAAATAGACTAAAATACTGTTCTCATATTGACCTTTGGAAACTAACTATGGATCATGCTTACTGATTTTAAAGATTCTTTTATAAAAAATTATCATCTGAGAATGGGATTAAGACAGAGATGGCTCTTACAAGAACTCATTTCTACCATGATCCTGACAATTTAAACCATACAGAAATATAATTAATCAGCATTGGGAAACTGATAAGGATTATAAGATCAAAATACAATTGTTTTCCTCTGAAACAGTATTTCTCAACCATAACAGAATATTACAAAAAACAAAACCAAACAAAAAAAACCTATGAGGAGCTTTTTACAAAACACTCACATCCAGATCTCAATGAACCAACCAAACAAACAAAAGTCAAGATTTTCTGGTGATGAAATTCACACATTGGCATTATTTCAGAGCTCCCCAGGTGCTGTCAATGTGTAGCTAGGGTTGACTAGAAAGTACAACACACACACACACACACCCCAAAGAGGTCATTTAAAGATTCCAGTGAATTGGATTAAAATATATTCCCTAAGTTTCTAAGAGTCATATATGGAGATGTTCCCTAAATTATAGTGGCAAAAGACCTCATGGATATTTTGCTGAATAAGAAATGCACACATTTTCCAAAATACATTAAATTGTTGGTAAAGATTTTTAAAAGACTTCAAAGAGGATAGAGTTGAGAACAGCATTCCTCAGTTCAGAACTATTAGAAGAAATTCATAAGACTTCAAAAACCCAGAAATTTGTTTACCAGAAATAAATCTTTTTTTTTTAATTTTTATTGTATTTTAGGTTTTGGGGTACATGTGAAGAACATGCAAGATTGTTGCATAGCTACACAAGTGTCAGTGTGATTTGCTGCTTTCCTCCCCTTCACCTATATCAGGCATTTCTTCCCATGCTATCTCTCCCCACCTCCCCACATCCCCCTGTCCCTCCCCTATTTCCCCCCCAACAGACCCCTGTGTGTAGTGCTCCCCTCCCTATGTCCATGTGTTCTTATTGTTCATCACCCGCCCATGAGTGAGAACATGCGGTGTTTGATTTTGTGTTTTTGTGTCAGTTTGCTGAGAATGATGGTTTCCAGGTTCATCCATGTCCCTACAAAGGACACGAATTCATCGTTTTTGATAGCTACATAATATTCCATGGTGTATATGTGCCACATTTTTCCTGTCCAGTCTAACATCGATGGGCATTTGGGTTGGTTCCAGGTCTTTGCTATTGTAAACTGTGCTGCAATGAACATTCGTGTGCATGTGTCCTTATAGTAGAATGATTTATACTCCTTTGGATATATACCCAGTAATGGGA
>CAUYLG010063692.1:0-53257 GCA_963573385.1 Cacajao melanocephalus
TGGCTCCTCCGCCGGGAATCTCCTAGTCTGTGGGCAACAAAAATTCGTCTGAAAGTGCGGCGTCCACTCGCTCTCTGCGCTTTCACTGGGAGCTACAATCCTGAGCTGTTGTTAATCGGCCATCTTGGATCTCTCTCCTGGTCCTTATTTTCTAATACCTCACTAGTATTCTCATTTGTCTTTTTTTTTTTCTGATTTTAGTTGATTATTTACTATTTTCTTTTCTATGGAGTTTTTATGTAAAAGTTTTAACTGTTTTTCTTTATAATTTCTTACGTAACTTTTATGCTTAACCTCTTGCATTTTTATTTTGGATTAATATTTATATGTTGCTTTAGTTATTAGGCTATTTTATTATTTATAAAATAATTATTGAAAATCAACTCATAAATCTCATCTTACTAAATTAATGGAATTCATTTTTCGAGCAGTTTTAAGTTTACAGAAAAAAATTAACAAAAAGTACAAGCGTTCCCATATGCCCCTCTGATTTTCCTGATTAGTAATATCTTGCATTATTGTGGTACATTCATTATAATTGATCAAGCAATATTGATACATTATTAATAACTAAAATTTATAGTTCATTTTGTGGTTTGCACCTTGCTTTGTAGAGTTCTGTGGGTTTTGCCTAATATGTAATGTCCTTTATTTGTCACTACACTGTCATACAAATAGTTTCACTTGCCCCAAAATCCTCTGTGTTCTACCTGACATTCCTTTCTCTGCTCAATATCCTGGCAGCTACTAATGTTTTCACTGTCTCTTCAGTTTTGCCTTTTCAGAATGTCATATAGTTGGAATTACCTAATATGTAGCCTTTTCAAATAGGCCTCTTTCACACAGCAATATGCATTTAAAGTTTCCTTATGTCATATCATGGATGGATTTCTTTCTTTCACTAAACAATATTCTGTCCTATGGATAAACTACAATTTGTTTATCCATTCACCTTTTGAAGGACATTTTGGTTGCCTCTAAGTTTTAGCAATTGTGAATAAAGCTGCTTTAAACATTTCGGTGCAATTTTTTGTGTGGACACAAGTTTTCAACTCATTTGAGTAAATACCAAAGAGTGTGATTACTAGAACATATGGTAAGACTCTTTAGCTTCATAAGAAACTGCTAGACTGTCTTTAAAAGTTGTTGTACCATTTTGTATTTGCACAAGCAATGAATCAGAGTTCCTGTTGCTCCACAATTGGACAGTAATTGGTGTTTGTCAGCATTCTGGATTTTGGCCATTCTAATAGGTGTGTTGTGATATCTTATTGCGGTTTTAATTTGTAATTCATTTCCCTTATCATATGCTGATTTGTCATTTATAGATCTTCTTATGTAGAATGTCCGGCCCTGTATTTTTGCTCATATTGTTTTAATTAAATTGTTTTTCTTACTGTTGAGTTTTAAGAGTTCTTTGTATATTTAGATAAAGGTTCTTTATTAGATATGTGTTTTGCAAATATTTTCTCCCAACTGTGGCTTGACTTTGCATTCTCTAAACAGTTTCATTGGAGAGTGGAAGATTTTACATTTGATAATGTTCAAATTACCAGGTTTTATTCACGTATAGTGCTTTTGGTGTTGTATATAAAATGTCTTCTCCAAACTCAAGGTTACCTAGATTTTCTCTATGTTATTATCTAGACATTTTATAATTCTGCATTTTAAATTTAGGCATATGGTCCATGTTGAGATCCTTTGTTTGACATATGTAAGGTCTGTTTCTAGATTCTTTTTTTATTTTAAACAATGTGCATGTCTAATTGTTTGAGCATCATTTTTCCTTTTAGTTTCTTTTTTCCGTTGGATTGTCTGGTTTTCTTTATTAAATATCATTTGACTATATATGTGAGGGTTGATTTTTGGGCATTTTATTCTGTTCTGATTGATTTATCTATTCATTCAACAGTAACACCATGTCTTTATTATTATAGCCTCATATGAGTCTTAAGGTTGGGTAGTGTCAGTCTTCTGACTTATTCATTGTTGTGTTGGTTTTTCTGAATTTTTGTCATTTAATATAACATAAACTTTAGAATCACTTTGTCAATATCCACAAAATAAATCCATAAAATAATTTGTTAAGATCTTGCTTGATATTGCATTGTATCTTTAGACTAAACTGGGAAAACCTGACGTCTTAACAATATTGAGTCTTTCTGTTCACGAAGTTGAAACATCTTCATTTATTTAAATCTTCCTTGATTTTTTTTCATCAGTTATGTAGTTTTCCTTGTATAGATGATATACATGTTTTGTCAGATTTATATCTCAGCATTTACATTTTTGGTGCTAATTTTAATGATATATTTTAATTTCAATGTTCATTATTTTCTTACTGGTAAACAGGAAGGCAATTGATTTGTGTATATTAACCTTATATGTTGAGACTTTGCCAAAATTGCTTATTAGTTTCAGTAGGTTTTTTTTTTAATTCTTTTACAATTCCTAGATAATTATATCATATATGAACAAATATGTTTTCCTTCCTTTCTAATTGATATATATTTTATTTCCTTTTCATGACTTACTGCATTGTCTAGGACTTCCAGTAGGATGTTGAATAGCAGTAATGAGAGGAGACGTTCATGCCTTGTTCTGATCTCAGTGTGAAAGCATTTAGTTTCTCACCATTAAGGATGATGTTAGCTGTAAGATTTTTGGTATATGTTACCATGCCAATCGTTGTTTGTTAGAGTTTATCATAAATGGCTATTGGATTTTGTCAAATGTTTTTCCTACATCTATTGATATAATAGTATGGGATTACATTTTTTTTCTTTAGCCTATTGATGTGATGAATTACATAAATGGATTTATGAACCAGTCTTGCATAGTGACAGAAATCTCAGTTGTTCATAGTGCATAATGGTTCACACTTTGCTGAATTCATAATGCTTTCATTTTGTTAAGGATTTTTATGTCTATGTGAGAAATATTGATCTGCAATACACATTTCTTGTAAGGTTTTTGTCTGTTTTTGATATTAGGGTAATATTGGCTTCATAGTATGACTTAGGAGGTATTCCATTTGCTTCTATTTTCTGGAGGAGATTGTGTAGAATCAGTATTATTTCTTCCATAAAATTTACCAGCAAAGCCACCTAAGACCTGGTGTTTCTGATATGATTATTAAACATTTATTCAGCTTCCCCTGTTATCTATTTGTTATTGTGTGAGTTTTGGTAGATTGTGTCTTTCAAGAAATTGTCCATTTTATCTAATTGTGGTCATAGAGTATTTCTTAATATTCCTTTATTATTCTTGGAATGTCCATAAAATCATAGTGGTAATGACACCACTTTCATTTCTGATACAAATTTCTATCATCTTCATTTTTTGGGGGGGTGGGTAGCCTAACTAAAGGATTATCAATTTTATTATTGTTTCAAAAAAACAAGTTTAATTTGTTTCTGTTGATTATGCTTTTAATTTAATTGATTTCTAGTCTAATTTACAAATTACTTTCTTCTGTTTACTTTGGATTTAATTTTATTTCTTTATAGTTTTGTAAGATTAAAAACAAATTTTTAGTCTTTCCTCTCAAATAATTGCATTCACTGCAAATTTCCTCTAAGTACTGTTTTTACTGCATCTCACAAATGTCGATATTTTGATTTTATTTCAATTTAATTCAGATTATTTTAACCATATATTACTTAGAAGTGCAACATTTAGGCTGGGCACAGAGGATGAGGCATGTAATTGCAAAATGTTGGGAGGCTAAGTACACAGGATTGCTTGGGGCCAGGAATTCAAGACCAGCCTGGGCAACATAGTGAGACATCATCTTTCCACAAAATAATTTTTAAAAATTAGTTGTGCATAGTGACACATGCCTGTAATCCTGGCTACCAGAGAGCATAATGCAAGAGGATTGCCTCAGCCAAGAAATTCAAGGTTATAGTGAGCTATAATGGTGCCTCTGCATTTCAGCCTAGGAGACAAAGCAAGACTCCTCTGTCTCTACAAAATTTTTTAAAAATGCAATGTTATCTTATACATACATTTGTCTTTTTTCCAGTCTAGTTTAATTTTGTTGTGATCTGAGGTTAAACTTTGTATGATTTTAATTTGTAAACATTTGTTAGGTATGTTTTATGGTCCAAAATTTAAACTATCTTTGTGAATGGCTCATGTGATCTTGAGAACAAAATGTATCTTGCTGTTGTTGGGTGAAGTGGTCAATAAATGTTAATTAGATCCAGCTGGTGATAGGGTTGCCTGTTTCATTTATATCCCTCCTGATTTACTGACTGCTGAATTAATGATAGATTCGTGTTGAAATTTCCAACTGTAATAGTGGATTTCTCCTTAAACTTACACAGTGTTTACCTTACATATTTTGATGCTCTATTCTTAGATACATATACATTTAGGATTATTATGTCTTCTTGGAGATTCGATTCTTTATCAATATGTAATGCCCCTTTCCATCTCTGATAATTTATTTTGCTGTAGGCTATCTTTTGTCTGAAATGAATACAACTAATCCAGTTTTTCACTGGCCAGTCTTAGCATACTATATCTTTCTTTACTTTCAATCTATGTCTTTATATTTAATGTGTGTTTCTTCAGCCAGGCATGCCAGCTCATACCTGTAATCCCAGCATTTTGGTAGGCCAAAGTAGGTGGATTGCTTGAGTCCAGCAGTTTGAGACCGGGCTGGGCAACATGGTGAAACCTCATCTCTACAAAAAGTACAAAAATTAGCCAGGCCTGGTGGGACTTGTTGCACCACTGGTCCCAGCTGAGGCAGGAAGAACACTTGAGCCTGAGAGGTCCAGGCTGCAGTAAGTAGTGACTGTGCCACTGCACTCCAGCCTGGATGACAGTGTGAGATCCAAAGTGATACCCTGTCGAAAGAAAAGAAAAAAAGGAATAGTTGGGTCTTGATTTTTTTAAATTTTTAATTAAGCAATAGTAACTATATATTATGCAGTATAACTGCTATTTTGATATATGTATACATTGCATAATGATTAAATCAAGCTAATTAATAGATTTTGGTAACCATCATTCTACCTCTACTTTTATGAGTTCAACTTTTTTAGATTCCACAAGTAAGTGAGATCATGCAGTATATACATTTTTGTGCTTGACTTATTTCACTTAGCATAATGTCCTCTAGGTTCATCCACATTATCACAAATCACAGAATTTCCTTCTTTTGTGAGAACAAATAATATTCCACTGTGTATATATATCTCATTTGGTTATTTTTAAAAATTCATTATGATAATCTTTGTCTTTTAATTGGGGTACCTAAACCATTCACATTTTACTGACATAGTTGGTTTATCACTACCTTATTTTTAACTATTTCTGATCATTTAGCTTTTTCTTTTTCTCTTCCACTTTCAGGATTCTATTTATTCTCCTTAGCATATCATTATACTTATTTTAAAAACAAATGTTTAATGCTTGTCCTAGAGCATAAAAGATACATTACAATTTAAAAATCTAGGTTCATAACATTATAATATTTCACTGATAGGGCAGTTACTTACAGAAGTAATTTCCAATTCCTCTCTTGGATCTTTTATAAAATTGGTGTCTGTCATTTCATTTATTCATAAGCTGTAATCCCTGAATACTTTGCTATTACTATTTTTAACTAACATGATTATGAAGAAATGAGAAGCATATTGGGTATATACATCCCTTTGGAAGTCTCTAAGGGTTTGAGTAACTTAAAAACTTGTCTCAGCAAGCAAATAGATGACTATGTGCTAACCTGATGATACACTTTTAAATGGTCTTAGTCATCTCATCACTCTATCCAACAATATCAAACATCTAAAACCCACCTTATTTCTTAATGCTATGGAATGTACATGTATAAGTTTTTTAAATGAAGTTTATTAGTGAGAGCATTCAATGCATCCAAGCTTCCTTGCCTTACCTCAAATTATTGCTTTCTTTCTTTCCAAAAAGAAATATAACTTTTAATAAAATAGGAAAAATATTTCTAATAAGCTTTTTATGGAATTTATTTTAGTGATGTGTAACAAAGTGATGAATATAAAATTAGTTATCACCTTTAAAATTCAGTACTAACTACATAAAATGTACTTGCAGTGAACTAAAATTAGGTGTGATTCTCAGGTATTTCTGGGATTTTCTAATTTTTTAAAAAAATCAGATCATGAACATGTTTCTCAAGATACTGGGAAAAGGAAACCCAGAATAATGTCACAAGTTAGGAGATATTCATAGCACTTTACTCTATGATATAATCACTTTTGCAACTATTTTCATTTTTCTTAGTATCTGAGAGATTTTTTTTTAAACTACATTTTGCTGCCAGATCATTGGGAAAATTTTTCTGTTTTGCCTATAAACCTAAGAATTACAGAAGTAGACTGAAAACTGTCAGAGAACTTTTTTCAAAAACATATATGATTTTTATATTCTGATACAAGTTGAAATGCAATGCAATCTTTTCCATAAAATATCCAGAAAACTTGAAGTTTTTTAAACCAAAAAATGAATACGGAAGGAAACTGTAACAAATAAATACTCTATTTTACTCTTCATCTATTTTCAGTAGGTTGGAAGTGCATCTCAAAAATATTCTACTCCTTCTCTTTGAAATTCTAGTTTACATTTGGTTTCTGGAGATGATATTTCTACTTTGATGCTAGGAATTATTAAAATATGTATCATTCAGAGAAGTATCTCATAAATCATTTTGTGTAAATACTCTCAATGATAGTGATATATAGTATGAGTACACTTAGCAAGTTTTAGTACTTCTGTTTCAAGATATTATAAAATAAAACATAAAATAATAACGTCAAAAATATTGTCTTACTGTCAGGTGTTGTATGGAAAATTAAACAATAGCAACAAAGCAAGACCCAGCTACCCTGGGACAAGGAAACAGTGTCACCAGGATCAGTGATAGCAAATTAATTACAGAGTAGAATATATTCTTATAATAAAAAATAATTTTTATTTTATTTCTGTAGTCCATGACACAGAATCATCTGATACAGTGAGATATCAAGTTTAAATTAATCTTTTGGGTTCTTTAATAGCAAAAATCTATTTTAGTGTAAAATCTCATAAAAATTAAACAATACATAGGCAAACTGCCTAACATGCTGTCTGCAACTGAAATTGTTTAGTGATACTTTGTTAGAATACTACCTTTTTATTGCAAATGCTTTTTTCCTCTAATTTTTCTCTACAGAAAGAGGCAAATATATTTTTAATTTACAAATATAATTTGTTCATTGAAGAAAAACCAGACCAATTTAGTAAAAAAGAAAAAAGTATTCCACCAACGCAATTCACTTTATAGTAATAATGAATATTTAACACCATTTTAAAATGCAGAAGAAGCTCTCCAATCTACTCTTTGAGAATCTAATTTTGGTCTTCTGAAATTAGAAAAGCATAAATGAATAGTGTATTTGTAGTTTATCAATTACATTACTCTTGTTGTTTTTGGCAAATTTATCCAGTATTTGTCACAGCACTCCTGCCTTAGAAATCCCAGAAAAATGTAATGTATATTTTATGCATATGTTTTTGAGCTCTTTTTTTCCTCTTCTTTTTTTCTTTTTTTTTTTTTTTGTGGTGTTTATGAAAGAAAGAAATACCAGAATTTTCCTAGATATATGTATTTTTCTTGCCTAGGCACAAAGAAACATTATATTTTCCAGCCTCTACTCTTTCTTTTCATACTGTTAGGTGGAGATATCTGACAAATATCTGCTTAATAAAATGTGAGAAGAATGGATATACACTACAACCAAATTTGGATTGTAATATCTTCCTCACACCATCCTTTATTTCCATTTTTTTCCACATGGGCTGCAACCTCTTGGGCCACTTATGAAGGAAATCAGCTATACAAGATAAACGGAAGGGCTGGGTATGATTTTCTAATGACAACCATATTGGATTGTGATATGAGCCAGTAATCAACCTCCAGTGTTAAATCACTGAAAATCTTCTTTATTTTTGATGCAGTAGCTAGTCTTATACACCTGAAGTTTATAATCTTGTTTAACCTACATAAGGTATTATATGTAGTGTAATAGAATATAATTTGGTATCTTTAAGATATGTAATTGAAATTGAACTTTAATGACTTTAATAATTTAATATTTTAAGGAAAGTTAAGTGAGAGTAAAAACATTTAGCTTTTGTTAATCTATTTTATATGATACTATAACACAGAAAAAAGTTAGCTTACCATCATAGTGTTGTCGGTACTTGTTTTACATACATGTCATGCAGAAATTTTACTTTGACCACTCTCCATAAGTATGATAACTCAGAGGTAAACACATATTGAGTTTGCTGTTCTGCTTATATCTTATCTAAAGGAGAAGTCATTTTGAGTATTATGTAAAATAAAGAGCAAATATAACACTTTCTCTTACAAATTTTTAAATAATTAAAATATATGATAAAGCCTAGAAAACACTTTAGGTGCATTTTTAAAGTATAACGTGTTCAGTAACAAGCAATTATAATTAATTTATATGACTTGAATGTCATCTTTAGCCTACAAATTTACTTGCTATAGATGTCTCATTACCAAATCAAGTATCATTTATTCTTAAAATACCATTTACAGAGACTCAATGTAAGAAATGTTTTAATTTATTACATAGAGAATAATATAACATGGGACTTTGCTGTGAAAAAATAATAAGATTATATTTTATGTGTAGATATTAATCATGTGTAGATGAGAAAAATGGTTTTAATGGTAATAAAACACTTGCCATTTCTTTTCCAAAAGGTTTATGAATGTAATTTTTAGTCAAATTCTGTAATTGTAATTGTCATATATGGAATAAAAGATATTTCAAATTTTATAATGTTACTTTGCTCATAAAGAAAATACTAATATAGTTGCAGATCTACTTCAGGCCATAATGGTATCAATGTTCACTAAAGACAGTATAATCTACTTAGGCATATTTGTTGTATCTAACATATAAAATGTTGCTAAATATATGTTATAAATTACAAATAAATTACAAATATTGAAATTTATTTGTAAAGACATCAAAAGTTCATGACAGATATATTTCACAGCCAATTTTTTGGTAATCAGGGCAAATGATATTTGTGTCTTAATTAGAAAGGGAAACAGATAGTGTACTCAAATTCAAAAACAACTCTCCATAGGAAAAAAAAAAAACTGATTTTGCACCATGCAATTAGGCATATTTCCATCAGTAGAATGGTTCTAAAAATTGATCTCAGGCACAGGTAAAAATGATCATTCTTGAACATAAGCATCAACTAAGAAAATCTTCTGCTACAAGTAATACAGAGAATTAAAACTATATAACATCCATATTTATCTTCCAAGAGGTAGGTTTTTGTTACAATTCAGAGAGATTTGTAAAAAACAATCTTTCGCTTTCACACTTTACTATAAACATGAAGCCTAATTATAATATTGTCTCTTTTTCTATTTGCATGTGTCAGTTTTTATATTATGACTTTCACACCTTTACAAGCTCAGATTAAATAGCCATGTCATCTGAGACCACCCAGCAACTAAACTGTGAAAATTAATTTCAATTTCACCTAAGCTCAACCCCATGCTGTTTTTCTATTACTCCCATACCAGGATATCTGTGACTTTTGCCTACCAAATGGCTTATTTATTTTTATAGAAAATACTCTAAAGAATTGTGGTGACAAACTCTGTCTTTTACTTCAGTATAACTTTAATAAATATATTTTATGTTTGGAGGAAGGGTATTGTTAAATGATTTTTCTAGTTTCTCACTAATATTTAATGAAAAACATCTTAATTATAAGTATTAAACTCCAAATTATTTAGGTTATCTGGCAACATATGTAGTAATATCGTATAATAAATTTATAAATGCCTTTTAAAATATTTAGTACTTTGGGGAAAAAAAGTGTTTCAAAATAAATAAGACAAAAACTAATAAAACCCAAAGAAGACATTGAGAATTACAATCACAGTTGGGGATTTAATAGTACTCTCTTTAATAACTAAAATAACAAAACCAGATTAATATGTTACAAGAAAGCTACAGTCATATGAGTTTGTTCATATGTGTATATATTTATATGTATCTATATATGTATATATTGCATGTATAAACTTTTTCCTAAAATACTCACCATTAGGATTCACCATTGTATAAAAATGATAGCATACCATGATCAAGTAGAATTTATCCCATAAATTCAATAACAATTTAACTTTGAAAATCAATCAGTTCAATTTATCATATTAACCAAATAAGTGAGAAAAACTTATCATTTCTCTAAATGCAAATAAGTCACCTAATAAAATTCAACATTATCTAGATAAAAGTTTTCTTCAAAGTAGAACAAGAATTCCCTTAACCCTATAAAAATGTATCTTAAATAAAACAAGAAAATAATTCAGAGCTAATACTGTATTTAATGATAAATATAAAATGATTTTCTCTGAAAATCGAGAAGAGGGCAAGGGTAAACATCTGAACTTCTCATTTCTACTTAATATTATACTATGATCCTAGACAATGCAATGAGAAAGACAGAGAAAGAGAGAGAAAATGCAGACTGAAACAAAGCAATAAACCTTATATTTGATTTGAGGATATGATTGAGTATGCAGAAAATCCCAGGGAACCTACCAAATACTAGATTTTCTAAGCTCAAATCTAGTATGTTCTTAGCAAGTTATAAGATGCTAGGTCAAAGTACAAAAATCAATTATATATAGTATAAGCAATTGAAAATATATTTTTAAATCTAAAATGTAAATAATATGAAATGTTTATAAATATATTTTACCATATATATGCAAGATCTGTGAAATGAAAACCACAAAATATTGCTGTGAGAGAGTAACAAATACCAAAATAAACCAAGAGATATACCTTGTTATTGAATTGGAAGACTTGATGTGGTTAAGACATACTTTCTCCTCAAGTCAATCTATAGACTACTTTCAGTGCCAATCAAAATTCCAGCAAACTTCTGTAGAAATAGACAATGTTATTCCAAAATGTATATGGAAATTCTAAGAACATAGTATAGTCAAAGCAATTTTGAAAACAAAGAGCAAATTTAGAGAACTATCACTATTTAACTGGAATATTATAAAATGTGGTATTGGTAAAAAAGATAGACATATGAGTCAATGGAACAGAAAAGAGAAATGGACAGACACATACACAATCAGTTGATACCAAACAAATGTGTCTAAGTAATTTAATGAGACAGACTATTCTTTTTAAGCAATTGTGCTGGAACAATGGCACATTCATTTTCTGTTCTATTCATTTCTGGAGAGTGCCAGGTGGAGTTAGGTGCTGTCCAAGCTAAGAGGATTATCTTCAGGAAATACACTGGACTTGAGTGGACTGCTGCAGAGTTCAAACTCTGGAAAAGGAGAGTTGTTGGCTGAAGGGGCATAAAAATAAACATCGTCAAGGGAGTTTTAGCTGATGGGCCCAAAATGGGTCTGGTCTGTGAGATCAACAGTAAGCTTTAAATATTTGCAAAATGCAGAATGTGGTAAGCTCTTAAGAGAGTAATCATTCAAGTAGGAATTTTTCTGTACCCTGTAACTTTCTTCTTTACTTTTGATCTAATCCTGGAGGGGTCAGAAACAGCAGCTAATGAGCGGTAAATGATGAGCAAGAAAGAATAATGACGCTAGTGATTTATTCTTCTTTAACCTGTACAAGTTAATGGGAGGTAAACAAAAAAGGCTTACTGTTTTGTGTAATATATCAGAATGCATATAAGAATATTTCTAACTCATGGAAGCACTTTTTGATTTAAGTAACTTAGAATTCTCTATTTCTTCAGATTCTGGAAAAAAAATGTATCCAAGAGCAGAGGAAACACCTGCAGAATATTTTTTTAAATAGAGGATAGAAGAAATATGAGGTCTCTGCTATGAATACTTCCTGGGGTCTTATTGTTTGTAAAAAAATTCCCAGAGAAGGAGAGCAAATTTTTTTTAAAAATTTATTTATTTTACTTTAGGTGGAGAGCAAAATTTTAATGGAAATCAGGGATTCCGTGCCTAATTATTACATCATGATGGCATATAATATATCTAGATGGTGATTTTCAACTCCATCAGATACTTTTCCTGGAGAAATTTAAGTAAATAGGAAAACACAGTGAAATGATGCTGAGAAAGACACATAGATCAGACAATGTAGAAGTCAAAATGTGGTTGTTAGTAAGCTAAATCTGTGCAGTAGAGAGCTAGAGAAGAGAGCTGTTAATAGCATTCAACATATCTGACAATGTTTGGAGTGACTCTGTGTTTAGATAAAACAAACAGCAATGCATTTCTGTAAAACTTTTAATATTTGATTATTCTTTTGGTGCATAGGAGTTGTCACTGTATTCTGAATAAGAAAGAACTGAAGTCACTGTCAGGAGACCTAGGAGAATAATTTTGTGTTTCTATACAAGGCTATGTACTTTTTAAAATATTAGCTCTTATCTCCAGAGATAATATCCAGAGATAGCCCAGTTTTCTTACATTCTACATACAGAATTTAGCAACTAATAACATATATATATATATATATATATATATATATATAATAGATATATTTATACAATTTTTTTTCTCTTCTCTCTCTCTCCATATACACACAAACATATGCACAGGCTTATAATAATATTGTAAAACTATATCCTGTCAGGAAGATAGTGGAAAGTTGACTTTTGTTTTGGGTAAAGTTCATTGGCAAATGTAAATTACCTGTGAGTTCCCACCTTAATTCTTATAAATTCTGTTCCCTTGGTGTAACTGGAGAATATAGCAAGTATTTGTTACTAACCAGGATTAACGCAGTGTATAAAAATTTTGTATTAACAAAATCACATAAAGTCATGTCATCTGAAAATTTAGTCCTTCTAAAAAAGGTACCAATAAATAATGAAAATTACAAGTTATTTTTTTTTATAAAATATCATAATTGAAAATTTAAAAATAATGATCTAATTACCTCTTTCCCTCAACATGTGGGAGTTACAAATCAAGAGGATATTTGAGTGGGAAGACAGAGCCAAAACATATCACTTTTTTTTTCTTTTTCCCCTTTTCTTTTTTTAAAAAAGATAGGAAAGCGTAATCTTTTAAAAGAGAATATATATATATATATATATATATATATGTATGTATGTGTGTGTATGTGTGTGTATATATATATATATAGGTATGTATGTGTGTATATATACATATATATGTCTTAGAATTAAAACAAAATGTAGTTTCTGCTTAAATATAATCACATTCTTATTAGCAAAAAACAAAAAAGATCTTTGCACTTTTTAAAAAAAGCTACTCATAGAACCTTTAGAACACTTTATTTTATTTTTAATTATTTTATCCAAATATGGTAAGAGTGGAAATCATCTCTTTGGACTTCCTTGACTTTCATGTTGGTTTTTAAATTATGTTTTATTAACTCTTTTATTCTTTGAGGAGGTTTTCTATATGATATAATTTTTACAATGACAGAAACATCTGGAGGTAAATGAGAGAACTATCAGTTTTCTAAAGAAACGAATGACTCTTTCAAGCCAGTGACCTGCCACATAGAGTCCTAGGTAGTTGCATGTCAGTGAGTGTCAGCTTGAGCAAGAGATTCATATAATCTGTCAATATGTAGCTATAGAGTGTGTCAATATTATTTGAATGAAAGGTGCTATAATAAACTTTCTATAGTAGGGAGTGAAAATAATATATAGTATGATATGTTAGTTAAAATATCATAATTTTATTTTCATGTAATTTGTACATTTTTTCAGAAGCACCTTTATTTTAATGAAGAGTAAAGCCAACCCAAACTAAAACAACTTTGAAATTTGATACCTTTATTTTTAACTTTCAGATATAAACATTACATAAAATAATATTCACTCTTTCTAACAGTACAATTTGGTGCTGATAATTGTATTCAATCATGTAATCTCCACTGCTAACATGTTACATACATGACATCATTCTAAAAGATTTTCTTGTTTCCCTGTGAAATGTATGACCCACTGTTATAGGGTGAAATATGTTCCACAAAATACATATGATGGATTCCTGTCCCCAAGTACTTTCGAATGTGACTGTATTGGAGATGTGGTCTTTAAAGAGGTTATTAAGATGGACCATGGTCACATATGTGGGTTCTAATTTTTAACTGGTATCCTTATCAAAAGACATTAAGACTCAAACACACACCAGAGGAATGACCATAATTAGGCAGAGGGATGAGACAATCATCTACAAGTCAAGGAAAGAGGCCTGAGATGAAATCCACCTTTCCAGTGCCTTGATCTTGGACTTTAGCTCCCACAAATAGGAGAATATACATTTCTGTTATTTAAGCCATTCAGTCTGTGGAACTTTGTTACAGCAGTCTTAGTAAACTAATACATCTATCCTCACCCTCAAGGTCAAGTAATCAATCATCTACCAGGTGTCATAATTTTGACCTTTCCAAATTTTACATAAGTTATGTCACACAGTATGCAACATTTGCATTTAATTATTTTCACTTATAATTTTTTTTGAAAGTCATCCATCTTATTGCATGTATTTGTATTTTTTTCCTTTTCTTTCATGGCTGAGGAATTTTCTATATGATAACTATATCACATTTTTAATTTCTATCTTCAACTGGATAAACCTTTAGGTAGTCTTCCAGTATATGGCTTACATAAATTAATTCCACTATTGACATGCACATGTATATTCATGTGTGAACATACTTCACTTAGAAAGATACCTAGAAGTGAGATTACTAGGTTCTGTAATAAACTAATTTTTAACCTTGTAAAATACTGCCGTATCAACTTTTCAGAAGTTTGTGTCTATATCATTTTGAATTTCTACAGCAATACCTACATGATGTTTACAGCTGATCCTTATTCTTGCAAACACTTAGTCATATCAAGAATTTTATCTTTATTGTATTTGATACATTGTCACTTGTGATTGTAATTTTAGTTTGAATATCATTAACTAGTGATATTGACCATCATTTCATGTGCTTATTTGCTGGTTATGTATCTTTGAAAGTGCCTTTTCAAATAATTTACCCATTTAAAATTAGATTTTGTTATTATTATTGATTTTTGAGATACCTTTATGTATTCTGAATGTAAGTCCTTTATCAGATTGGTGTTTCTAAAGTATTTTTGCATTCTGTAGCTTACTCTATCATTTTCTTCAAAGAGTGAAAGTTTTTAATCTTCATTAAAACAATTTTTTATCTTTGCAGGACTTTTTTTTATATAGTATTTGAAAATCTTTGCCTAACCATAATTCACAATGATTTTCTCCTATCTTCTTTAAGTGCAGCAATTTTAACTCATACACTTAGGTCACTGTCTACTTTGAATTTCTTATGATATAAAATATGTATTGAGATTCATTTTTCCAGATATACAAAGTTGTTAAAAGAAAATTATTATCTAACTGAATAACCATGGCAGTTTATCAAATCAATTAATCAATGAAGTACTGGTCTACATGTGTACTCTCTATTGTGTTCCTTGAATCTACCTTCTTTTTAATATCAGTGTACCTTTAAAGTAAGACTCGAACTTAGATGGTGTTAGGATTCCAAAATTTCCTTTCCTTTAAAAATTATTTTTCTTCTTCAGAATCATTTGCCTTTGCCTATAGATTTTAAAGACAGCTTACCAATTTACTCAAAAAACTTGCTGGCATTTTGAATGGGATTTCATTGAATCTGTAGAACAATCTGAGTAGAACTGTGATCCTAATAATAGTGAGTATTTCAATTGATGAACATGTTATATTCTTCCATTGATTTTGGCTTTATTAAAAATGTCTCTGTGAGGTTTTGTAGGTTTTTTTTTGGTATGCAGGTCCTGAAAATTTTGGTAAAATTTATTTCAAAGTATGTTGTTTTGTACTATTATAAGTAGATTCATTGTTTGCTTGCCTGCTGGCTTATTTTGTTTGCTAACATTCACTGTCGTTATGCATAAAATTGACTTTTGTGTATTGAGCTTGTAACCTGCCAACTCTAAATTTACTTATCAGTTTCTACAGCCATCTTTAAATAAAACCAAATTAATTCTTAATTTCTAATAATTATCACTATTACCTCTTTTCGTTATGTTATCACATTGGATTTCTAATAAAACGTTCAATAAAAGTGGTGAGAGCAGGCACCTTTGCCTTTTTTTTTTTTTTTTTGAGAAGAAAACATTATCTTTCATCAGTAAGTATAATAAGTTTTCCATAGATCTTCTTTAAGTGGTTGAGAAATTTTCATAAGACAGATTTGCTATCATATGCCTTTGAAAATATTACTTTCGATATAGTTTATACAACACTGATCAGGATAGAGTGGAGGGTGCACAAGTGGAAACAGGAATCCAATTAAGAAGTGAATAGAGGGTCAAGATAAAGGTATCTCCTGCTAGTCTAAAATAAATAGTTGGGGAGATAAAGAGACAGGAATTCATTTGAAGGATTTTAATAGGTAAAATCAATAAAATTTGTGACTGAGAATATGAGGAACAGGGAGAAATAATTTTAAGAGTATTTTTAATGTAACAATTTGAATGGTTGTTCAGGCCACTGAGTTTAAAGCTGGAGGATGATTATGGTTTTGGAGTGAATGATGGATAGCACAATTATGGTTTTGTACACATGGAGTAGATATTCTTAGTGTAACTGTGAAATGCACTATTGGATATATATTTCTGTAGCTCAGGTGAGAAACAGATATAATTTTTTAAGAATTATTGATGTAATAACTGATAAGTAAAGCTTTGATTCAAAAATATATAACATCATTTATTTTAGGCCTTAGAATTTATTTTAATCTTTTTAGAATCTCTCTTTTTAGTGTTTTAATATTTAAAACTCTCTTTGATTCTTTTCATCCATTCTACATAGGACCCAATTATGAAATAATTTAAAGTTGTCTTTAGCATCACATGGATCCTTTTTCTGAATTTACTGTTTTCTTCTTTGCCATTTTAATCTTTTCAATCTTCTCACTGATTCCTTTGGTGCCTTTACTCTCATAGTACTGTAGGGTTTGGCAACCATTTTCTGTAAAGGCCTGAGAATAAATATTTTAGACATTATAGGCTACAGAGAGTTTTTGTTATTTAATTTTTTGATAGTCTTAAAAAAATAAAAAATATTCTTTGTTGACGTACCAATAGAAACACAGGTTGAAAACTGAAATTGGCCTTTGGGCCATCATTTGCCCATATCATAATACATGAGGCTGCCCTCTTGGCAACTATGTTCTAATATATTCTTGCCTATCCTTTACTCATTTCTATCCATCAGTACTGAGTACTATTACCTTCTGATCATGAGTGTTACCTATTTGAGCATAGTTTAGCCTCCTCTATCTAAATTTTATTTACTCTCTAAAATTGAACTTTAAAGACTTTCTTGACCCCACCATTGAGACAAGTTAATTATTCCCTTCTCTATACATCCACTTTACTTATTGCATTATTCCTTTTTTTAAATTTTTAAATGTCTATGGTAAGCTTTTCATTTATTTTATGGTAAGGTTTTATTTTTATCGCTCCTATCAGACATTGTTCCACTGAAGCCCAGATTAATCTCTTTTCTTCTAGATGCCTAAAATAAAATCACAGGTTAAGAGAAGTTACTTAATATGGATCTGTAGATATGATCTGAATTGAACTGAATCCCTGTATTTGAATCAATTTGTAACTATTGCTAATACACAGTGCTTATTAATATTATTAAATTGTGCAAGACAACATAATATACACATAGCTTACTTGTATAGCATGTCGACATTGCAGGAAGATTTATTTCTTATGTGTTATATAAAATTTAGCCTTAGCTTTCTAGTTTATTTTAAGTGGATAGTGATACTTGCATTAGCAAAATGCTAGTATTGGACTATTCAAATCAGTGTTGTTATTACTATTATTAAATCTAGTGTATCCTTTTATCCACAAGACATTTGCATTTTAACTAGAAATGTCAATGGCTTAGCTTAAATGAATTATCAAAGTTCAATAATTGATCATTAGGTAGGATGAGTTTGTCAAAGTAATATTTTCCCTCCTTACATAAAATTTGAATTATTTTTGTTTTTTCTAGCTATAAAACAACATTTACTGTCACATAGATTGCAATCAAGTGACAGCTAAGCTTACTGTCAAACTTCATAAGGAATTTATAACTGTGCAACATCTCTGGAAATATAAAATATGGTTTGATCCAACAGTAATTTAATTCAAGAAATTCTAAAAATACAACAGTAATTTAATTCAAGAAATTCTGAAATTTTTATGAACTGTTCAATCTCTGCTGGCCTTACTATACACACATAAATATTCTTTGGGGAGTGGTGGTGGTGACAAGTTACAAAATAACTAATATTTGTAAAATTAAATTAGATTCGGAAAAGCTACAGGATTCTCAAGTGTTTAGATGGTACAATTCTTCCAGAAACTTGATTCTATCTAATAATATACAGTTATTTTTATACGATGTTTCCACCATTGGAGATATTGTATCACCCAAAAACTTTTTTCAAACCTATCCAAATAAATTATATTAGAGAAAAATTTAGTAGTTGTTTATTTCATCAAAATAACCATAAATAAGTATCAGCTTACTTACTAAAGATAAAATGCCCACGACCAATAACATTTAATGCATTATGAAATGTAACCTCATGGAAAAAATAACCAATGTAATTATATTCGGTAACAAGCCACATCTTAATTAGGGCTAATTAAATTGAACTATTAGCAATTTTGGCTTATTTGCCTCTATTAAAAAACAGCCACTATGATTTAGAGAATAATTGCAATATTTATAAGAAAAAATTGTTCCTTCATCATCTTATTTTATAAATTCAGATAGATAATATTGTTACTCTCTAAATAAATGTATGGATTATGTTTAAATATAATAGATTGACCATAACTGAAGAATGTAAAGACCTTAAAGAATATAAATATACAATTTTATTTTAAACTGGTGATTATTATGTTGATCATTTTTTATGTAGATTATTCTTAACACCTAAGAGGGTGGTATTCTATGTTTAAATAGCCATCAGTTTTTGAGCTTCTGTTGGCCTCAGTAATCTTATGATAGCAATTCAGTTGTACCTGCTTTTATTCAGCCCTAGTAAGCTCTTTAAATCATGGATTTCTTTCTAATTTTTAGAGATTTCAACCAATATCCCTCAAGTTAATCAAGCTCATGTCTACTACTTAATTGCTTTACAATTTTGTGGCTTCTAGTGGAGTCCTTATTTATAAGTTGTCAGATCCACTACTTACACCTATCACTAGCATTTTATCTACCTCTGAGAAGCATGACCCAGCCCTTGTTATGTATTTCTCTAAAATTGCACTAAATAGCTAGCCACCCCAATCACCAGTATGACATAGGGTGAAAATTGCCAACTAGCTCAGGATATCTAAATTTGAATTGTAGCTCTACCACTGTAACTGGGCAGTGTACTTAAAAGCTCCAATCCTCAATTTCTTCAACTTTAAAATGGGAGTGCTAATAATTATATTTAAATATTAATAAGATAATCATTAAAATTATCTTAATTATCTTAAAACTTAGCCCATATTCTACCTATTTTTGTTATTTGTTTTGGCCTTTAACATTTTGGTCCTCAGTCAAGTTTGTGTATTTATTATCATCATCATTGTCAATCTGTTCATTCTCTATGCAGAGACATAGAGAGATCAATCACAGACTATCATAGTTATGTGACACCCCAAAATCCACTCTAGATAAATGTGTTTAGCAGGAGGAGAAAGTATCTCTTTGACCTGAAAGGCAAGTCAGATATTAGTGAAATGACTTACAAGTTATAATGATATATTTGCCTCTTTGTTTTCTTTATATCCTTTCCCCTATGTCTTGACAACTTGATCCTATTAAGCTCTAGTTCAGATAAATGGTCAGTTGTAGATAAAAGGATACAAGTAAACAAAGTCATAGCAAGAACAGAAATTGAGTACATTTGGTCCTCAGAACACTAGTCATTGAAGCAGACCTTTTCCTCAGCAAAGCCACAATGAAACTAACTGATTCTCTTTGGAGAGACTCTGAGCAAACCATTTTAATATGAGCTGTCTCTGGCCAAATAATAGAGTGAACACCTCTGAGGTTTAATCAGATAGCTAAGAACTTTTGAAATAGGAAACCAAACTTCGATTATGATCAATTTTTGTTTAACACAAATCAGATTAGAAGTTTATTATTTTGCTGTGTGGCAGTAAAAAAATTATGTGATTCAAGCTCATATTTTAACTTTTTAGCTTGTAATCATGTGTCCTTGGATAGAAAATTTAATACTGACAAATATAGAGCTAAAATGTTACAATAGATTTTTCAATACTAGTAAAATAAAATCTAATATTCCTTGTCCTGGGATTTTATTTTATGGTCTTTATAAATTAGAGTGTTTTGGAAATACATTGGAGAAATTTGTACTGTGAAAAGATAATCGTTTTAGTTCATATCATCTTTTCAAGATGTACTAAATAAAATTGCTTGCATTATGTTTGTTCTAATTTATTTTAGTCACTATTCTTTCACTCTATGCTTACATAAAAATATTATTGAAACAATCGTAAACACTTCAAAGATACTAAAATAATTCTTTTTAAAATCACTTTCTTTACAACCTATGAAAGTTCTTGGAAATTTATTTCTTCTGGTATATGAACTTGAAACACGACTCTGAAATAAGCCATGTGCATCTAATGTTATTACTAATTATTTTTTCTGTGATATTTCACCAGAAGATATGAATGCATTTATTATTAAAAACAAATAATTGGTAGTATTTAAATTAGAATTATTTTATTTTAAAAAACAACTGAGATATATATATAATATTTACTTCATGGGTGCATTTATGTGTATGTACTTAGACAAACTGATTTAGAGTGACACAAGGTATATAAAAACAAGAAAATGTTTTGCAACTCATGTGTTTTAAGTAATGCAAATATAGAAAATTATGGCATTGCTTCCTAGTGTACCACAGATATTTTAGTGCAGCTCACAATTTTAAAATAGCATGAAATGATTAGTATTCATCAAAACGAATTGGTAGGAGAAGCATCATTTTATTCTCAATTAATAGAAAACATGGCATTGTCTATTTTTAGTCTCCTAGCTATTTATCCATTCCCTATGAAAGTGGGTGTTCTGCCACACTCCTTGTCTGCTTTCTTGCTGAAAGTGCTTGCTTGCACTGCCAAGCTCACTACATGGTTTCTATTTGGCATAGAAGCACTATCTTTTTCAGCCATGCAAGTCTGTGTTTTGTGATAAAGTTCAGTTATGGGCAGTCTTGCTGACTCTACTCTGCTATAGAAAGAATTCTCTCTTGCACCAGTTTTCATTCGAAAACTGCCTTTCCTGATACTTGACTTTCTTCTAAAATTGTACTTGCCATCCTAATGGTTAACCCATTGTACTTGTTTAATATGAACTAGATACTTAATTCTAATGTAAGCAGCAAAGGAAGTTGCTGACTGCTACAGTAACTGAGTTCTGTAAGGGGGAAATTACTATTTATATACTTGATTTAACTGAGCATATATCATTTAAATGTAGGGATTTTTAGTTCTCAAGTTATTATGGAGGTAGTCTGACTTGTAATGTGTTCATCAATTTATTTCAATTTCTGTAAGAATTAAAATGATTATTTCAGTCTATGTGATGGCATAATACTCTGTATCTGCAAATATTTTCAGCATGATAAATGCATGGATTAATAAATACTATTAACTATTTATTTAATGTGCGAATAGGCATCACCTTAGAGCATCCATTTCTGGTATTTTGTAGGCACCTGGATACTCTTCTGCTTTAAACACCTAAAAGATTAAAATATCAAAAATAAAATTTTAATGTATATCTGAACTTCAAGTATAATAAAATGCAGAACCAAAAATAGCCACTTAGTAAATTAATAAGAAGCAGTTAATGAAAGAAAAAAGAACATTATTAAAACAATTTTGCAGAATTTCCAGGTTAAGTATGTATTTAGGGATACATGAGATGAAGATTCCTATGTTGTTGTTCATGTATAGATGAAAAAAAAGTCTTGACAAAGAGCCTGTATATTAAAAAAATTGGAGAGAGAACTCCCTGTATAGTCAGGTTTCTATAAAGGCTATGACCTGAAGAATAAAACATTTAAAACGATGAACTGGAAATAAAATTTAATCACCGATAAAAGAAGATGAGAGGATGTCAGGAAAAGTTTAGAAATTGGCGTGTGCTTTGACAAAACATAAAAGGAATCCACTTATTACAGTGTTTCACTGTCAAGCAGGTTTAGCTACTTCAATTACATAACATATTGAGTGTTTAAAACTGAAAACTAAAATATTAACATAGTGTTCCCTAGTGAGTGATCTACTGGGTGTCCAGCAAAGCCAAAATTAAAATTTAGTTGGATATATACACTTTAATTCAACATTACACAATATTTTTAAAGATTAAATCAAAACATTATTAGAATTATGCTCAGAATCCACATATAAAAGCCACGTAATTGATTATTCAACCATTAAAGAGTGATCCCAGAAAAAAAAATATGAGTGTCTGACCCCCAAAAACTTCAAATAATAAAATTATGAAATAGTATAACATAAGCATGTTAAAAATTGTAAGTAGAAGCCCATGCAAAGAAAGAAATATCCATTTAGTTGCAGAAGTGTCAGTAAAGATAATATAAATTTCAAAGGAAATAGGATACACAGTTTAGAATTCTGCTTTCAAAGGCAGCAGAATTTGAGGGACCAATGTTTGGAAAAGAAGAGGAGCTCAGAGAAATGACCAGGACAATAGGCCACTATGTTTTCATCAAATGATTAAGTTGACCAGGGCAGTAGCCTCAAAAACCACAAAGGGAGTCTCTTAAACAGAGGCAAGTTTTTACAATTTTCATGGAGCTGAAAAGATAAAACCTTAGTTCATCATTTTCAAAGGGAATAACAGACTAGAAAATATTTCAGTTTCAAATTGTACAGCATCCTATGGATAATAATAAAATGTCAAAATCTTTACTTCTGAGGTTGAGAAAAGATGGTGGCACCAGCCAAAACTATAAGTATTAAAAAGTATACTGAAATTTCAAGTTAATAGACTAAGGTAGGAAAAAAATAAAGGTTAGAACAGAAGAAGTCAAGCTGTCACTATAAGACAATCTAATTAGGATCTTAGAAATCATAGAGTCTACATTTATATTATTAAAATTAAAAAGTGAATTAAAATGTAACAGAATACAATATAAAATACATTTTTCTTACATCAATAAACAAATTGAAGTTAAAGTGAAGACTATTTCTAACCACACAGTGTCTTTTAGAATGTATCTAATAAGTGACGTGCAAGACCAGTAAACAGAAAGCCACAAAATATTATTGAGAAAAGCTAAAGCATATTTATATCCCAACAGTTGTGTGTGTGTCTAAAATGACAAATAAAAAGCTGATACAGAGCTACAATAATTAACATAATTGGTTTTATGCAAATATATGCAAGGAGACCCTTGAAACACAATAGTATGGTGGTTCCCAAAGTTTACTGTAGGTCATAATCATCTGAAGAAAGATTCAGTAGAAATAGGGGAGGAGGTCCATTTACACTAAATTCTTGGGTACAGACAGTTATTGCTACTCGTCTGGGCATAACACTTTCAGAAGAACTGGAAGAGAACAAGTCCAGAAACAAGCTCATATTTATATATTTACTGGACTTACAGCAAAGGCGAGGTGCAAGAATATCCATTTAAATAAAGTTTACTGGGCTAATGAAAATTTATTTGGAAAAAAATCATGACAACCCATTTGTAAAATGGCAAAGAAACATGCACAAACACTTCACAAGAGAGGATAACCAAATGGCTTTTATAAACATATGGAAAGTTTCTGATTTTAATTATCAGAAAAATGCAAATAGAAAAACATAACAAGATATCGTTACCTATCCAAAAAATTCTGTAGAATGATAAAATCTGTTAGTGGCAAGTATTGGTGAGATTGTATATACATCCACATCTAGTTACAAGATTGGGGATAAAATATTGAATAAGACTGAAGAAGAATAACATCAAATATGAAGTTTGTAAAAGCATTCAGGCAGACAACAAGAATAATTTAATTTATAATATACTTCTTAATAGCAACAGTGATAACATAATGTAATTTAAAAGGCTGAGAGAAAATAATAGTCAACCTAAACATATTCCTATCTAAACTGTCATTCACAACTAAAATAAGTACACTCTTAAATAATAACTGCTAACCTTAAAATAGTAATAATGCCAAAGGAGTTTAAAACAAAGAATGAGATATAAGGGATTTTGTATACATAGAAGTAAGTGAACCTATAGGCCTATGTATAGGTATAAATAAAGGTTGAAAGTATAGAATAAAAAAACAATAAGTACTAACTTGTGATGTACAGGAACAAGACAGAAGACTTAAGAGAGCAAAACCTGCAGCCTGAAAAGTTCAGTAGGGTTTTAAAATTTCTAAGTTTTTTGAATTGTTCATAAGTATGGGGAGAGGCCTTATTTTGTGTTAGATTTTATGTGGAGGTTTGTTTAGAAATACTAAAAATAATTAATAGTATTATTTCAGTATTTCTTAATCAATATTTAGAATAAATAAATTAAACAGATAAGTCACAATACCTAGAAATCTCAATGAAGTCAATACATGGGAACAAAGAAAACAAAGAAGGAGTCAGTCTTTGCAGATCAAGACTCCAGATCCACCCCAGTGCTAGATGAATAAGGCCATTACATAATAATAGAAGGATAAATTCAACAGGCATGTATAAGAATAACTGATATACATACACTCAACATCAGTGCACCTAAATATATGAAGCAAATATTGACAAGTTGTGAAGGGAGCAATAGACAGCAATGCAATGATAGTCAGATTCTTCATACTGCACTTATCAATAAGAAAACAGCAGACTTGAAATACGCTATAAGCAAATGAACCTGACAGATACATACAGAAAATTCTACCCAACAGCAGCTGGGTTCTCATATGCTTCTCAGGTGTACATGGAACATTCTCCAGAATAGATCACAAGTTAGGTTACAAAACAAGTCTTAACAAATTTAAGATTAAAGTCATCTCAAGTATCATTTTCAACCACAGTGGAATAAACTAGAAAAGAATTAATAGAGTGAACTCAAAATATTTAAAATACGTGGAATTTAAACTACATACTCTTGAACAACTATTGGATTGAAGGAGAAATCCAAAGCAAAAATTTATGTATATATAACTTAGACACACACACACACACACACACACACACACACACAGAGAAATAAAAAGGCAACATTAAAAAACTTCTAGGATGCACCAAAAGCAGTACAAAGAGAAGAATTTATAAATTAAATCACTTTTTTTTTCTGGTAGAGATTAATTTATTTACCACACATATATTAAGTGCTTTATAGTCACTTTTCTAGAAAATTGACATAATTCATTGAACAAAACAAGAGAAAATCCCTGGGCCTCAGTTCTATCTGAGGAGTCAGATACTCACAATACACATCATAATCAGGTCACGTCCACAGAATGTGAGATGTGATGCCCTCATGGCCTCCTTTAGGTATGGAGGCATCCTCCCAGATTTTGACCAGGAAGACAGACTCAAGGACCACCATAACATTTAAATAGATGCTGAAAAAGGACATGACAAAATTCAATATTTCTTCATGACACTCTCAACAAACTAGGTAGAACAAAAATTCACCTCAACCCAATAAAGGGTCTATATGACAAATGTAAAGCCAACATGGCATTAAACCAGAAAAACAATGTAAGCATTTTCACTAAGAGCTGGAACAAAACAAAGATGCCCAGCCCCAATACTCCCACTCAACGCAGCACTGAATGGTCGAGCCAGGGCATTTAAAGAACAAAATCAAAGCCATATAGATGAGAAAGGGCGAAGTCAAAGTGTCCTTGTTTGGAGATGATGTAATTTTATATATATAGAAAACCCTAAAAACTCCAACAAAATACTGCTACAACTAATAAATTCGGCAAACTTGCAAGATACAAAATCAACATAAAAAATCACCATTTGTATACACCACTAACAAAATATAATGCTATTGGTATACAGAAACGCTACCAATTGTGTGCATTTATTCCACATCCTGAAATCTCACTGAAGTTGTTTATCAGTTCTAGGAGTCTTTAAGCAGAATCCCCAGGGTTTTCTAGGCATATATCCGTATTATCAGCAAAGAGGGACAACTTGACTTCTTTTCCTATATGGATGACTTTTATTTCTTCCACTTGTGTGATTTTCTCGCAAGGACCCCCAGCACCACATTGGACAGGAGTGGTAAGCGTGGGCAACCCTGTCCTGCTGCAATTCCAAAGGGAATGCTTCTAACTTTTCTCCTTTCAGTATGATGCTGGCTGTAGGTTTCTCATAGATGGCTACTGTTATTTTGAAGTATGTTTCTTTGATGGTTAATTTGTTGAGAATTTCCATCAAAAAGGGACACTGCATTTTATGAAAAGCTTCTTCTGCATCTATTGAGATGGTCATATGATTTTTGCTTTTAATTCTGTTTTTATGTGGTAAATTGCATTTATTGATTTGCATATGTTGAAGCAGCCCCGCATCCCTGGAATAAAGCCTATTTGATCATGGTAAGTTAACTTTTTAATGTGCTATGAGATTCTATTTGCTAGTATTTTGTTAAGAATTTTTGTGTCTATGCTTATCAGGGATATTGGCCTGTAGTTTCCTTTTTCTGTTGTGTCTTTGCCAGATTTTGGCATCAGAGTGACTCTGACTTTGTATTATGAGTTAGAGAGGAATCCCTCCTCCTCAATTTTTTGGAGTAGTTTCAGTAAGATTGTTACCAGTTCTTTGTATGTCTGGTAGAATTCAGCTGTGAATCCATCTGGTTCAGCGCTCTTTTTTGTTGGTAGGTAATTTTTATTACTGATTCAACTTTGGAAATTGATGTTTGTCTATTTGAGGTTTCTATTTTTTCCTAACTCAGTCTTTGGAGTTTGTGTGTTTCCAGGAATTTATTTATTGCCTCTAGATTTTCTAGTTTCTGTGCATGGAGGTATTCACTGTGGGATAAGCTGTAATGTCACCCTTGTCAGTTCTGATGGTACTTGTTTAGATCCTCTCTTTTTTTCTTCATTAATCTAGCTAGTGATCTATCTATCTTGCTTAGCCATTCAAAGAACAATATTTGGTTTTGTTTACCCTTTGTATGGATTTTTGGGTCTCAACTTTATTCAGTTCTGCTCTGATTTTAGTTACTTCTTTTCTTCTACTAACTTGGGGTTAATTTGTTCTAGTTTTTCAACTTACTCCAGGTGTGATGTTAGATTTTTAATTTGAGATGTTTCTAATTTCTTGATATAGGCATTTAGGGCTATAAACTTTCTACTTAACATTACATTCACTGTATACTGGAGATTTTGGTATGTTGTGTCTCTGTTTTTGTTTACTTCTAATTTTTTTAAAATTTCTGCCTTAATTTCATAATTTACCCAAGGGTCATTCAAGAGCAAGTTGTTTTTGTTCCATGCAACTGTGTAGTTTTGAGATATATTCTTGATAGTGATTTATATTTATATTCTAATGTGATCTGAAAGTATAACTAGTGTATTTTTTTGTTTATAAATTTACTGATACTTGCTTTGTAGGCAAGCATATGATTAATCTTTGAGTATGCTGTGTGTGTGAATAAGTAGAATGTATATTCTGTGGTTGATAGGTGGAGTGCTCTGTAAATGTCTAATAGGTCCAATTGGTCCAGGGTCAAATTTAAGCACAGAATTTTTTTTTTGTTAGTTTCCTCCGTTGATGATCTCTCTACCACTGTCAGTAGTATGTTGAAGTCCCTCATTATTGTTGTGTGGCTAAGTCTTTTTGTAGTTTCAGAAGTATTTGTTTTATGGATCTGGCTGCTCCAATGTTAGGTGCATATATATTTAGGATAGTTAAGTCATCTCATTGAATTAGATCCTTTATCATTATGTAGTAGCCTTCTTTGTTCTTTTTAACTGTAATTAAAGTCTTTTTTATGTAAAAGTAGTAACTGTTCTTTTTTGTTTTCCGTTTGTATAACAGATCTTTCTCCAACTCTTTACCTTGAGTCTATGGGTGTTATGATTGAGGTGGGTCACTTGAAGTCAGCAGACGAATGTGTCTTTTGTTGTTGTTTTTTGAGTCAAAGTCTTGCTCTGTCACCCAGGTTGGAGGGCAATGGCATGATCTTGGCTGACTGCAATTTCCGCCTCCTGGGTTCAAGAGATTCTCCTGTTTCAGCCTTCCCAGTAGCTGAGATTACAGGCTTGTACCACCACGCCTGGCTAATTTTTTTGTATTTTTAGCAGAGATGGAGTTTCACCATGTTGGTCAGGCTGGCCTCAAATGTCTAACCTCAAATGATCTGCCTGTCTCAGCCTCACAAAGTGCTGGGATTACAGGCCTGAGCCACCTTGCCCTGCTGGTCTTGCTTTCATTGTTTTTGTTTTTCTGAGATGGAGTCTTACTTTGTCACCCAGGCTGGAGTGTGGTGGCACAATCTCAGCTCACTGCAACCTCAGCCTCCTGTGTTCAAGCAATTCTCCTGCCAAGCCTCCTGAGTAGCTGGGATTACAGGTGTGCACCACCACGACTAGATAATTTTTGTATTTTTAGTAGAGACGGGTTTTCATCATGTTGGCCAGGCTGCTCTGGAACTCCCTAACCTTAGGTGATCTGCTGCCCTTGGCTCCCAAAGTGCTTGGATTACAGGTGTGAGCCACTGCACCCAGCCTAGTCTTGCTTTTTTTTTTTTTTTATCCAGTATGTCACTTGGTGCCTTTTAAGTGGGGCATTAGGGCCAGTCGTGATGGCTTAAGCCTGTAATCCCAGCACTTTGGGAGGCTGAGGCAGGCAGATCACCTGAGGTCAGGAGTTAGAGACCAGCCTGGCCAACATGGTGAGACCCCGTCTCTACTAAAAATACAAAAAATATCCTGGTGTCTTGGCAGGTGCCAGTAATCACAGCTCCTAAGGAGGCAAGGCATGAGAATTGTTTGAACCGGCAGGCAGAGGTTCCGGTGAGCCGAGATTTTGCCACTGCACTCCAGCCTGGGCAACAGAGTGATACTCTGTCTCAAAAAAAAAAATAAAAATAAAAAAATAAGAAAAAGAAAAAGGTTGCAGGGAGGGGGACTTGAGAATGACTTACATTCAGAGTTAATTTTGATATCTGAGGTTTTGATTTCATTGTGAAGTTGTTAGCTGTATGTTTTGTAGTATCTACCGTATAGTTTCTTTCAAGAGTCTGTGGGTTATGTACCTAGGTGTAGTTTTGTAGTACCAGGTATCAATCTTTTGTCTCTACGATTAGAACTTCCTTTAAAGATTTTAAAGTGGTAATGAATTTCCTTAGCACTTGCTTATCTGAAAAATGTGTTATTTCTCTTTCATTTATAAAGTTTGGTTTGGCAAGATACGAAATTATTTGACTGTAGTTCCCTTTCATTGAGAATGCTAAAAATAGGCCCCTAGTCTCTTCTGGCTTATAGGGGTTCTACTGAGATGTCTGCTGTTAAGCTGCTGGATTTCCTTTGTGTGCAATCTGGCCTTTTCCTCTAGCTGCCTTTAAGATTTTTTCTTTACTGTTCACCTTAGACATTCTGGTGACCACATGCCTTGGTGATGTTCATTTTGTATCGCATCTGGCAGGTGTTCTCTGGAGTTGTTTTGAATGTCTACTTCTCTAGCTAGGTTAGGAAAATGTTCTTGAATTATTTCCTCAAATACGTTTTTCAGGTTGTTTTACTTTGTCTCCTTCTCTCTCAGGAATGTCATTAATTCATAGTTTTGGTTGCTTTACATAATCTCATATTTCTCAGAGACTTTGTTCATTTAAAATTTTTTCCCTTATTTTTGTCTGTCTAGGTTAGTTTAAAAGAGTAGTCTTTAAGCTCTACAATTCTTTCTTCTGCTTTGTCTAGTCTATGGATAAATCTTTCAGTTGTATTTTAAAATTCCTTAAGTGAAATTTTCAGTTCTAGTAGCTCTGATTCATTTCTTCTTAAGATGTTTACCTCTTCCTTTATCTCCTGGATTGCTATAGAGGTTCTTTTGTGTTGATTTTTAACCTTGTCTGGGATCTTGTTTAAATTTTCTGCAATCCATGCTTTGAATTCTCCATCAGTCCTCTCTTTGCCTCCATTTCAGCTAGAGACCTAGAGTGAGCCTTTAGTGGTATCATAACATTTAGTTTTTTTTTTATGATGGCAGAATTATTATGCTGGTCCTTTCCCATCTAGAGGTTGTTTTGGGTAGTGTCTTTTGGTTTTACTTCTATAGTCCTATGCACTTTTGATGGAAGGTTTTGTATTAGGTTGTGCAGTTTGACCTACAGGCCAGTGGATGGCGTCTGCAGGTGAGTGCCAGCTGCCACACAAGCACGTGAGTTCGGACCTGATCTCTGTTACTGTGAGGCACTGTCCTGTTGTTTCAGGTGATAGGCTAGTGGGATGTCTAGTTCCCTGAGCTTTCTTTTCTATGGGAGAGGGGGGATACAGTTAGGCAGAGCTGGAGCCCCTGGATTACTCACAGATATACTGATGGTAAGTGCAAGCACCAGCCCTAATGAGGCTGGCTGGGATGAGCTCCTGGTGTAGTACACTGAGATCTTTGTTAGGCTGGTGGTTGGTAAGGGACCTGTGCTGGCTCCCTGTCCTAGATAGCTAGGAATGTGATTTTTTATTTTATTTTATTTTTACCTATCACACTGTTCCATGGCTCACGGCTCCTAGTTCAGACACACACTATAGTTTATCTCCAGACCACAATGGGGTTGAGTGCCATAGGGAACATCTATTTTGCTACTCTCCATGGGAGTGATTTCAAGGCGTAAGCTTGTCATACAACCTGACATAGATAGCTTTAATACTTGCCTGTTTTCTCGCTTGGCAGTCTTACTGCCTTTTGTAAAAAGGCTCCACATTTGAGCCCATGCTCATCTGTTTTTAGTTGCGGTGGTATCAGTTGATTGGGTCAGCCCAACCTCAGGCCCTAGAAGAAGTGGTCAGGTGCCAACAGAGTTAGAGTGGGGTAGGTTGGTTCTTCAGTTTCCAAGCCCCTAAATGGCCCACTGGACCACTGCATAAACCTGGCAGGGCTTGCATAAGTCAGCCCAACCTCAGACCCTAGAAGAAGTGGTCAGGTGCCAACAGAGTTAGAGTGGGGTAGGTTGGTTCTTCAGTTTTCAAGCCCCTAAATGGCCCACTGGACCATTGCATAAGCCTGGCAGCTTGCATAAATCCTGGCAGGGCTGCATTTGATTCAAGCTAGTCCAGGGTTCAGGGGCTGGCTTTGAGTGGGATGGACAGGCTGATGCCCAGGACACTGGCCAGATTCTCAGGCAGGCAGCACACTTAGGTGATGGGAACCTGAGGGAATGTCACAAGTCTGTTGGGATTGGGTTTTCAGAGGAGCTCTGAATCACAAGTGAAATTATGTGGTGGGGACAGGATAGCTGTGCTGTGGAACTTTTACTGGGAAAAGTAGGTCTCAGCTGGGCAATGGAGATTGGCAACTGTGCAGCATGTGGCACACTCACATTTCCTTTCCATCCAAGTAATGTTGAGGTTAACTGCTGGGATCAGGCAGAGGTACTAAGCATTATTTATTACCTCTGGGAGTTTTGTCCCAGAGAGACACAGAGACAAAATCAACCACAGCGGTCAGGCCAGGTTAAGGTTATTGCACCGGAAACCCAAGCCAATGAGCCTTAGCTAACCAGAAGCAGCGGGGGCAGGGGACTGCATGGTCTTCATTCTGCATGATTTCCAGGGAAATACAGACCTACGTCTGCCCACAGGGTTCAGGCAGAGACTGGGTTGCTGCACTGGAAACCCAAGTAGACAAGGCTTGCCTGGCTAGGCGCAGTAGTAGCAAAATGTCACATGGTCTGTCATCCAGAAGGTTCCTGAGGGAACATAGAGCTATGCCTTACCACAGAGCTTGGTTGAGGGAAGGGTCCCTGCACTGGATGCCAGAGTTGAGCCTCGCCTGGTGAGGAAGAGTGGGGCAGTCTAGTCACTCCTCTTCACCATGACTGCTGCCTCTATCAGGGCTACAACAGCTGGTGTCAGTCTACTCAGGGATCCAGGGCCTGTAGTGCTCTGTGTGGCTTGAGTACTGCTTCTGCAAAAACTCCAGGCAGCTCGCTAGAGGTCTGGTGGAGTTACGGTTGTTCTGCCCTGCCAAGGATAGCAAAGGTCTGTGTGGGAGATGTGGATCCTCCAGGGACACAATTGCTCACCCTTTCCCCATGTTAGGGAATATCCCTTGGCTCCACGTCAGTCTGAGAGAGGTGTTTTCCTGGCTTCACACCTCTGTTTTTTGTGGGTCCCCGTACTTTCTTAGTGAATCCTAACGTGGTTTTTTAGAAGATCCGGTTGAAGAGCTAGTATTTACTTGCCACTTTCTTGCCTCTCCATGAGAATGGTGCACACTAGCTGCTTTTAGTCAACCATCTTGAACCTATCGTCTTGATTCTAGAATTTAATTACTACATTAAAAATGAAGAAGAATGTGAAATTAACAACCTAGCATAACAGTATGAAGAACTAGAATAAAATAAAGTAAACCAAGTTAGCAGAAAAAATGAAATAAAAGAGCAGAAATAAATGAAATAAAGAATAGAAAAACAATAGAAACATCAATAAAATAAAATATGGTTCTTTGAAAAAATAAAATTGACAAACTGTTAGCTAAGAAAAAAATACTCAAATAAATAAAATCAGGAATAGAAGAGAAAACATTAAAACTACTGGCACACAAATTAAAATACACACACACACACACACACACATAGATAACTATTATGAACAACTCAAGTATATAGCAACAAAAACTTAATAATGTAGAAAAAATTCATAATACTTAGAAATGTACATTTTACTAAGAATCAATCAAGGAGAAATAGACAGCCTGAAAAGGTCAATAACAAATAAGAAGATTAAATAGTTATCAAGACATCTGTACAATGAAAATCATAAAACACTGATGAAATAGATTAAAAAAGAAACAAGATATTCCATGTTCATGAATTGGAAAAAATAATTGTGTCAAAATGTCAATTTTACCCAAACTAATCTATAAATTTAATATAATTCATCAAAAAATAAATGACTTCTTTAAAGAAATAAAAAAAAAACACAATCATAAAATTTGTTTGGAACTAAAAAAGACCCAAAATAACTAAATAAATGCCAAGGGCAAAAACAGGCACATAGCTGGAGCACATTTCATGACTTCAAAATATACTACAAGGTTATAATAACCAAACAAACATAGTACTGACATAAAAACAGACAAATACTCTAATGGAACTGAATAAAGAACCCAGAAATAAATCTATACATTGTCAACCAAATCATTTTTTACAAAGGCACCAAGAATATATATTGAGAAAAGCACAGTCTCATTAATAAATTGTCCTGGTAAAACAGAATATCTCTGTGAAGAATAAAAAAAAACTATAGTCCTGTATCTTATCTATACACACAAATCAAATAAACATGGATTAGAAACTGAAATACCTGAAAGTATAATATTACTAGAATAAAATATCAAGAAAATGATCAGACCTTGTTCAAGGCCAAGATTTCCTGAGTAAGAAAGCATATGGCAACCAAAACAAAAATTACAAATGGAATTGTGGCTGGGCACAGTGGCTCTTGCCTGTAATCCCAACACTTTGGGAGGCCAAGGCGGGTGTATCACCTAAGGTCAGGAGTTAGAGACCAGCCTGGCCAACATGGTGAAACCCCGTATCTACTAAAAATACAATGTTAGCTGGGTGTGGTGGTGTGTGCCTGTAATCCCAGCAACTCAGGAGCCTGAGGCAGAAGAATTGCTTGAACCCAGGGGCAGAGGTTGCAGTGAGCCAAGATCATGCCATTGCATTCCAGTCTGGGCAACAAGAGCAAAATGCCATCTCAATCAATCCCTCAATGGGGTTGTATCAAGCTAAAAACTTCTACACAGCAAAGAAAATAATCAACAAAGTGAAAAGACAACCCACAGAATGGGAGAAAATATTTTCAAACTATCCATCTGACAAGAGATTACTAACTAAAATATATCAGGATCTCAAATAACTCTATAGGAAATAAATCTAATAATCTCATTATAAAATGTGTGAAATATTTGAAAAGACATTTCTCAAAAGATATACAAATGGGAAACAGGCATATGAAAAGGTGCTAAATATCATTAATCATAGGAGAAATGCAAATTAAAACTATAATGAGATATCATCTTACCCCAGTTCAGAAAATGTTGGTGAGAATGTGGGGAAAAGGGAATTCTTGTACACCATTGGTGGGAATGCAAATTAGTACAATCACCATCGAGAAGAATATAAAGTTTCCTCAAAAAACTAAAACTAGAACTACTGCATGATCCATCAATTGTTCTGCTAGGGACATATCAAGAAGAAAGTAAACCAACATATCAAAGTGATATCTGTGCTCCCATGTTTATTGTAGCACTATTCACAGTAGCCAAGATTTGGAAACAGAGTGTTCATCTCTGAATGGATAAAGAAAATGTACACCATGTATCACAGGTTTTTATGTATTCAGTCATTAAGAAATAGATCCTGTCATTTGCAAAAACACGGATGAAACCGGAGGACATTTAATAAGTGAAATTAGCCAGACACAGAAAGATACATATTGCATGTCTTCACTAATATTTAGGAGCTTAAAAAATTGATCTCATAGAGATAGTGAATAGAATGGTAGTACCAGAGGCAAGGAAGGGTAACAGGTCAGGAGAGATATAAAAAGATTAGAAAATGGTTACAAAATTACAGGTAGATAGGAGAAATAAATTCTAGTGTTCTGTAGCATTGTAAGATAACTATAGTAACCAATACTCTCTTGTCTTTTTTCAAGTAGTTAGAGAATTTTTAATGTTACCAACACAAAGAAATGATTAAGTTTGAAATGATGGATATGCTGATTACTCAGATTTGATCATTACACATTGTATGCATATATTAAATTATCACAGGGTTTTCATAAATATATAGAGCTAATAAAGATTAAATATAACAAATGTGGAGAAAAGGAAACACTTGTACATTGTAGGTTGAGGTACAAAATTTGAAAAATAGGTATAGACACTATGGAAAGCAGAATGGAAATTCCTCAGAAAACTAAAAATAGACCTATCATATTATCCAGACTTCTCACTTACTGGTAAATAGTCAAAGGAACTGTAATCAAGTTCTTAAAGAGAAATCTGCACTCCCCTGTTCATTGCAGCATTATTCACAATAGCCAAGACCTGGAGGCATCCTAAATGTCAATTGTTTAATAAATGGATAAAGAAAGGTGGCATATATACACAATGAAGTACTACTCAGCCTTAAAATGATGGAAACTTTGCTATTTGCCATCAACATGGATAAACTTGGAGGACATAATGCTAAGTGAAAAAAAAAGACACAAAAAACCTAATACTACATAAGTGCACTGATATGTTAAGTTTAAAGTAATCAAATTCATAGAAGCAGAGAGTAAAATGGTAGTTGGCAGAGGATAAGAGAGGGCAAAACGGGAGGTATTAATAGTAGTATAATGTTTTGGCTATTAATAAATAGGTTCCAGAGATCTACTGTACAGTATAGTGCTTATAGTTAATAATAATGTATACTTACAAATTTGCTAAGAAGGCAGATTTTATAAGTGTTTTATCACAAAAATAATAATGTCTATAAATGAGAAAGCAAAATAAAAATTTTGGAGGTGATTAATAGGTTTATGACATAGATTGCACTGATGGTTTCACTAATGTATACTTATCTCCAAACTCATCAAGTTGCATACAATATTTACATACTGATTTTCATTTGCCAAAAAATTAAATTAAAAAAGTTGTAAATTAGTTGGCCAAATAGGAACAGCTACGGAGCACAGTTCCCGGCAAGAGCAACACAGAAGGCGAGAGATCTCTGCATTTCCAACCAAGGTACCAGGTTCATCTCAGTGGGACTGGTTGGACAGTGGGTGTAGCCCAAGGAGGGCAAACTGAGGCAGGGTAGGGCACTGCCTCACCTGGGAAATGCAAAGGGTCAGAGAACCCTCCCTCTTACCAAATGGAGGCCATCAGGGACGTTTCCAGCCACTCCAGAGCTCCCGTTTCATTGCTGCACTTCTCCCATGGTCATTGCAGCCCACAAACCAGGAGATTCACACCCACCAACAGGCACTACGGGTTTCCAGGGCAAATCTGGGTGGCCGATTCAGCCAGTACCGCGAGTTCCCAGCACAAATCTGAGCAGCCATTTTGACTGGTGCCTGGAGTCTCCCATACCCCAGAGAGAAACGGGCTGAAGGCGGGAGCCAGGTGATCTGGCTCTGCTGGTCGAACCCCCATGGAGACCAGCAAACTGAATCCCACTGGCGTGGGATTTTTGCAGCCAGCACAGCAGTTTGAGCTTGACCCTGGACAGTTGAGCTCCTTGGGGTGAAAGGCGCCTGCCATTACCAAGGCAGCTCTAACCTTACCTGTGTAATCAAAAGCACAAAGAAGTTCACACAGCAGCTGGAGGGAGCCCACAGCAGCTCAACAATGCCTCTGCAGGTAAACTGTGACTAGACTCCCTCCTTGCTAAGCAGGGCATCTCTGGAAAAAGGCACCAGCCTATCAGGGACTTATAAATAAAGCCACACCTATCTGAGACAGAGCACCTGGGAAAAGGAGTGGTTGAGTTCTGTGGCAGCAAACTTAAATGCCCCTGACAGCAGCTCTGAAGGGAGCAACAGAGTTCCCAGGAGGGCACTTGAGCTCTGACAAGGGACAGACTGTCTTCTCAAGTGGCTCCCTGACCCCTGTATATCCAAAGAGTCACCTCATACAGGAGAGCTCTGGCTGACATCTGGCAGGTACCCTTTTGGGATGAAGCTGCCAGAGGAAGGAACAGGCAACAATCCTTGCTGTTATGCAACCACCACAGGTGATTCCCAAGCAAGCAGGGTCTGGAGTGAACCTCCAGCAGTCCTGAAGCAGACAGGCCTGACTGTTAGAAGGAAAACTAAAACCAGAAAGAAATAGCCTCAACATCAACGAAAAGGATGTCCACTCAGAGACCCCACCTGAAAGTCACCAACTTCAAAGACCAAAGGTAGATAAATCCATGAAGTTGGGAAGAAACCAGCACAAAAAGGATGAAAACACCAAAAACCAGAATGCCCCTCTTCCTCCAAGGGATAATAACTCCTCACCAGCAAGGCAATAAAACTGGGTGGAGAATGAGGTTGACAAATTGACAGAAGCATACTTCAGAAGGTGGGCAATAACAAACTTCTCTGAGCTAAAGGAACAAGTTCTAACCCAATGCAAAGAAACTAAGAACGTTGAGAAAGGGTTGGACAAAATGCTAACTAGAATAACCAGCTTACAGAAGAACATAAATGACTTAATGGAGGTGAAAAAAAAACACAGCACAAGAACTTTGAGAAGCATACACAAGTTTCAATAGCCAAATTGATCAAGCAGAAGAAAGAATATCAGAGATTGAAATTCAACTCAATATAATAAAATGAGAAGGCAAGATTAGAGAAAAAAGAGTGAAAAGAAATAAAGCCTCCAAGAAATATGGGTTATGTGAACAGATCTAATCTACTTTTGATTGGTGTACCTGAATGTAACAAGGAGAATGAATTCAAGCTGGAAAACACTCTTCAGGATATTATCCAGGAGAACTTCCCCAACCTAGTAAGGCAGGTCAACATTCAAATCCAGGAAATACAGAGAACACCACAAAAATATTCCTCAAGAAGAGCAACCCCAAGGCACATAATTGACAGATTCCCCAGGGTTGAAATTAAGGAAAAAAATGCTAAGAGCAGCCAGATAGAAAGATCGGGTTACTCACAAAGAGAAGGTCATCAGACTCACGGTGGATCTCTTGGCAGGAACCCTACAAGCCAGAAGAGAGTGGGGGACAATATTCAACATCCTTAAAAAAAGAACTTTCAACCCAGAATTTTATATCCAGCCAAACTAAGCTTTGTAAGTGAAGGAGAAATAAAATCCTTTACAGACAAGCAATTGCTAAGAGATTTCCTCACCACCACTCCTGCCTTGACAGAGCTCCTGAAGAAAGCACTAAACATGGAAAAGAACAACCAGTATCAGCCACTGCAAAAACACCAGATGGTCAAGACCATTAATACAATGAATAAACTTTGTAAAATAATGGGCAAAACAACCAGGTAGTATCAAAATGGCAGGATCAAATTAACACATAACAATATTAATGTTAAATGTAAAAGGCCTAAATACCTGGTCAAAAGACACAGACTGGCAAACTGGATAAAAAGTCAAGACCGATGAGTATTCTGTATTCAGGATACCCATCTCACATGCAAAGACACACATAGACTCAAAGGGATGGAGGTATGTTTACCAAGCAAATGGAGAGAAAAAACAAAAAAAAAAAAAGAGGGGGGGTTGCATTTCTAATCTCGGATAAAAGGGACTTTAAACCAACAAAGATCAAAAGAGACAAAGAAGGATGTTACGTAATGGTAAAGAGATCAATGCAAAAAAAAAAAAGAGCTAACTATCCTAAATATATATGCACCCAAAACAGGATCACCCAGACACATAAAGCAAGTTCTTAGCAACCTACAAAGACACTTAGATTCTCACACAATAATAGTGGGAGATTTTAACACTTCACTGTCAATATTAGATCAATGAGACAGAAAATTAAGGATACCCAGGGCTTGAACTCATATCTGGAACAAACAGACCTAATAGACATCTACAGGACTCTCCACCCCAAATCCACGGAACATACATTCTTCTCAGCACCACATTGCATTTACTCTAAAATTGACCACATTATTGGAAGTAAATCACTCCTCAGCAAATGCAAAAGAATGGAAATCATAACAACCAGTCTCTCGGATAACAATGCAATCAAATTAGAACTCAGGATTAAGAAACTCATGCAAAATCACACAACTACAAGGAAACTTAACAACCTGCTTCTGAATGACTACTGGATAAATAATGAAATGAAGGCAGAAATAAAGATGTTCTTTGAAACCAATGAGAACAAAGACACAACATATCAGAAACTCTGGGACACACTTAAAGCAGTATCTAGAGGGAAATTTATAGCAACAAATGCCCAAATGAGAAGCAAGGGAAGATCTAAAATTGACACCCTATCATGAAAGTTAAAAGAACTAGAGGAGCAAGATCAAATAAATTCAAAAGCTAGCAGAAGACAAGAGATAACTAAGATTAGAGCAGAACTGAAGGAGATAGAGACACAAAAAAATCCCTCAAAAAATCAATACATCAAGGAGCTGGTTTTATGAAGACATCAACAAAATAGATAGACTGCTAGCCAAACTAATAAAAAGAAAAGAGAGAAGAATTGAATAGATGCAATAAAAAATGATAAAGGGGATATCACCATGGATTCCACAGAAATACAAACTACCATCAGGGATTACTACAAACAACTCTATGCACATAAACAGTAAATCTAGAAGAAATGGATAAATTCCTGGACACTTAGACCCTCCCAAGACTAAACCAGGAAGAAGTTGAATCCCTGAATAGAATAATAACAAGATCTGATGTTGCGGCAGCAATTAATAGCCTACCAACCAAAAAAGTTCAGGTCTGATGGGTTCACAGCTGAATTCAATCATATCTACAAAGAGGAGCTGGTACCATTCCTTCTGAAACTATTCCAAACAATACAAAAAGAGGAAATTCCTCCTAACTCATTTTATGAAACCAACATTATTCTGATACCAAAACCTGACAGAGACACAACTAAAAAAATAAATCAGGCAAATATCCATGATGAATATAGATGCAAAAATATTCAGTAAAATACTGGCAAACTGAATGCAACAGCACATCAAAAACTTATCCTTCACAATCAAGTAGGCTTCATCCCAGGGATGCAAGGCTGGTTCAACATATGCAAATCTATAAACATAACCAATCACATAAACAGAACCAAAGACAAAAATCACATGATTATCTCAATAGATGCAGAGAAGGCCTTTGGCAAAATTCAACAGCCCTTCATGCTAAAAACTCTCAATAAACTAGGTATCAATGGAACATATCTCAAAATAATAAAAGCTATTTACAACAAACCCACATCCAATATCATACTGAATGGGCAAAAACTAGAAGCATTCCCTTTGAAAATGGGCACTAGACAGGGTTGCCCTCCATCATCATGCCTGTTTACCATAGTATAGGAAGTTCTAGCCAGAGCAATCAGTTAAAGAGGAAGTCAAATTGCCTTTATTTGCCAAGGACATGATTGTATATTTAGAAGACTCCATTGTCTCACCCCAAAATTTCATTAAGATGATTAGCAAGTTCAGCAAAGTCTTACGATACAAAATCAATGTGCAAAAATCACAATGATTCCTATACACCAATAACAGATTAACAGAGAGCCAAATTATGAGTGAACTCCCATTCACAATTACTACACAGAAAATAAAATACCTAGGAACACAACTAACAAAGGATGTGAAGGACCTCTTCAAGGAGAACTACAAACCACTGCTCAAGGAAATAAGAGAGGACACAAACAGATGGAAAAACATTCCATGCTTATAGTTAGGAAGAATCAGTATCATGAAAATGGCCATACTGCCCAAAGTAATTTATAGATGCAGTGCTATCCCCATCAAGCCCCCACTGACCTTCTTCACAGAACTGGAAAAAACTACCTTAAACTTCATATGGAATAAAAAAAAATGCCTATGTAGCAAAGACAATCCTAAACAAAAAGAACAAAGTTGGAGGTATCATGTTACCTGACTTCAAACTATACTATAAGGCTACAGTAATCAAAACAGCATGGTACTGGTACCAAAAGAGAGATATAGACCAATGGAACAGAACAGAGGCCTCAGAAGTAATGCCACACACCTACAATCATCTGATCTTTGAAAAACTTGGCAAAAACAAGCAATGGGGAAAGGATTCCCTGTTTAATAAATGGTTTTGGGAAAACTGGCTAACCATGTGCAGAAAGGTGAAACAGAACCCATTCCTTATACCTTATATAAAAATTAACTCCAGATGGATTAAAGATTTAAACATAAGACCTAATACCATAAAAACCCTAGAAGAAATCATAGGTAGTACAATTCAGGACATAGGCAGAGGCAAGGACTTCATGACTAAAACACCAAAAGCAATGACAACAAAAGCCGAAATAGACAAATGGGATCTAACTAACTTAAGAGCTTCTCCACAGGAAAAGAAACAATCATTAGAGTGAACTGGCAACCAACAGAATGGGCAAAAATTTTTTCAAGGCTATCCATGTGACAAAGGGCTAATATCCACAATCTACCAAGAACTAAAACAAATTTACAAGAAAAAAAAAAAAAAAAACAAACATCCCCATCATAAAGTGGGCAAAGTATGTGAACAGGCCCTTTTCAAAAGAAGACATTTATTCGGCCAACAAACATATTTAAAAATGCTCATCATCACTGGTCATTCGAGATATGCAAATCAAAACCACACTGATATACCATCTCAGCTAATTAGAATGGTGATCATTAAAAAATCTGGAGACAACAGATGCTGGAGAGAATGTGAAGAAATAAGAACACTTTTACACTGTTGGTGGGCATGTAAATTAGTTCAACCACTGTGGAAGACAGTGTGGTGCTTCCTCAAGGACCTAGAAATAGAAATTCCATTTGATCCAGCAATCCCATTAGTGGGTATATACCCAAAGGATTATAAATTGTTATATTATAAAGACACACGCATAAGTATGTTCACTGTGGCACTGTTTACAATTACAAAGACTTGGAACCAACCCAAACGCCCATCGATGATAGACTGGATAAAGAAAGTGTGACACATGTACACCATGGAATTCTATGCAGCCATAAAAAAAATGAGTTCATGTCCTTTGCAGGGACATGGATAAAGCTGGAAACCATCATTCTCAGCAAACTGACACAAGAACAGAAAACCAAACACTGCATGTTCTCACTCGTAAGTGGGTGCTGAACAATGAGAACACAGACACAGGAATGAGAACATCACACACCCATTCTGTTGGGGATAGGTGGATAGGGGAGGGATAGTAGGGGGTGGGGAGTTTGGAGAGGGATAACAACATTAGGAGAAATACTTAATGTAGGTGATCGGGAGATGGAGGCAGCAAACCACCATGGCGTGTGTATACCTATGTAACAATCCTGCAAGATCTGCACATGTACCTCAGAACTTAAAGTATAATAAAAAAAAAAAACTGTAAATAAAGTACAATGGAAAAAAATCACCCTAAAATATTTCATTTATGGACCCATCAAAAAAAAAAGAAAAATAGAAAAAGAAAACAGCATAAAAATTAATATAAATGAAAAACCAAAAATACATTAGTGAAATAAATATATCAGTAATTAATAAATGTAAGCTAAGTAAAGGTACTAGTTAAAAGAGATGGTCTAAAAGTTTGCATTACATTTATGGAATTATGAGAAGGATTTTGCGGCACAAGATTTTCATGAGTAGAGGGGGCCACCAATTACTTTATAAAATTCTCTAGAGAAGTAAACTAATGCTAAAATTATACCCATTCAATAACATAGACATGGCCTTATATATTCAAATACTTTATCAAAAAGGTATAAAATTAATTCTGTATATCAATATTTCATGATTACTTAAATTTATTTTAATCTATTTTTAAAAATGTTTATGTGAAACTATAATAACTGTCTTTTAATTTTACACATAGGTCATTAATTTATAAATATAGTATTATTTGAATCTTTAAACTTTTAAAATTGGTTTTACTGTTTTTATATGTGGTAGATAAATACTTCTAACAAGCCTTTTGAATAAGTTAAATCAAATTGGAAAAAAAGCTGTAAAATAAGCACTCTTCATATAATTTTAATTAATAAAAATTTTAAAAATTGTTTTTCTGCATTTACAAATTAATATATTTAATTGTTTAGACATTTCACAAGCATAACAGAAAACTCACAACTGTAACAAGAAAACCTCTTCCAAAACTTTTAAAATAATTTTTATAAATACAAACATAAATTTATAAAATAGATTTATTTATATAGTCTAATATTAGTAACAGAAAAATCAAATCATGTTAGACACTTTAGCACAAAATGAAGTATCAAATATGCCACATTCTCCTAAATGTAATAAGAATTATCAATAAAAAAGATACTGATTATTCTAAACTTATAATGAAGTATTCTTGATCTATACCTGACTCCTCTTATCTTGTCTTAACTTCATTATCTCAACTTACATTCTAAGGGGAATAGTGGGGTAAGTTGGTAGAAAATTTAAAAACCTGCTGTTTGCTGTAGTAGTTTACTGTGATTATCAATATATTTGTTTATTATTTATAAATTTGAAGCCACTTTAGAGCAACTTGTTCTATGTGCTAGGGTCCACCCAGGGACTTGTTGGACAGCAGAATTATTTTTTAGAACTGCCCAAATTGGTAAGTAGAATTCCCCACTTGGACTTACTGGCTAACCGAATTTTTCTTTGTTCCCGTAAACTTCTTTGGCTACAGTTCTAAAGACATTTTAATGTCTTCTCCTCTGGTTTGGCCACAATTCTGAAGATGTTTTCATGTCATCCATAGGATTTCAAAATTCTTGACATCTTTACGTATATTTGTCTCCTATAGCTGTAATTTTAATGTCAGGCTGATGACATTTTAGAAATAATGAAGGATATTTATGAGTAGCATAAAAAATAGCTAGTATTTATTTATTTATTTATTTTTGCTTTATTATAGACTACTTTCCAAACCAGTAAAGTTAGCTTTTGTGTCCTTTTCTTATTAAATAATAACAAGTTAAACATGTCATTCATATAGGAAACTATAAATGTCAGCTATTCTTTATTCTTTAGGCAATATCCATGCCAAATTTCAACTGAGACCCCAAGTTACAGTATACTGGGAAGAATTTGGGTTTTACTGTTAGTCCAGTACTAGATTGATTACTAATCTGTCTATATCAATCACCACCTGTGTGATTTGGAACATGTTACTTAATTTGTAGATATCTGTTTCCATATATTTATATCTGGAATGACTAAACATACTATACTGATTTGCTGTGAAAATAAAGTTACCTCACATCTCTGAAGGCATTTTAAAGTGCCTAAACCATAGATAATTGTTATTTAATTGTAGTTGCAATTAGTTAATCTATCAAAATAATCTTCATGGAAGGGTGGAGTGGTTCATGACTAATATTAAATGAAGCTTCTAAAATAGATTTTACTTTTAAGCTCACTAGTGCAAAGAATTTCATTTTATATCTGCCATCTTTCATGCAGATGTCAAGAACTGTGAAGGGTCTGAGAGTTTACACTGTATGTAAGCAAAAAAGATACCCTGCCACAAATTCATGAATATTGGCAAAAGATACCAGATTCCTGGACAAGAGACAAAGCGTGGTTTATTACAGCAGCAGGAGCAGTCAACATTACATCAGTTTCCCAAGTCCTAATCCCTACAGGGTAATATGATAAAGTCCAAGTGACAACTGTTCACACAATGAGTTGTGTTACAGGAGAAAAGTCTAAGCTTAGGACATCCCCAGTCTTCTATAAGAAGGCAACTAGCGAACCTATCCAACATTTGGACTACAGGGAGACATTGTCATTGGTAACATAAACAGCAAACCAATATGCTCTCTGCTCTAGAAAAAGACATTCTGACTTCCAAGGTGGTTTATAAGCGTCTTTGAAAGATAATGTGTATATATATACATATAAATATATATATATATATATATATAAATATATATATATATATACACACACACACACATATGAAACTGTTACAGAAGACATAGAAATAGGCAAATAGGCAAGAAATTTATGAAGAATTATCTTCCAACAGTAATGTAAACTTTGTCCCTTCTAATATAACAGAAAATTGACTATTGAATTTGAGGTCATTGAAAGGATTCAGGGTACTGAATTTCGCCAAAATAATATATTAATTAGGCATGGCAAAAAAATGTCACTTACTGAGAATCTCTTAATAGTGTTTCAGAAAGAGGAGGGGAAAATCTGGAATATTTTTGAGGTTTTGGAGGTGTAATTTAAAACGCATTTCAATGAGATAGCTCGATGATGATTAGTCAATGATATAATAATTTAGAATTGGTGGGCAGGGGAAGGCTAAGGTTTTGAGGAAAAGATTCTAAGTGAGTGGTATTTATTGAAAATGCAGCAGTCTGATGTTCATTTAAAAGAAAACTTTCAGTAGTTCCTGAAAGAAGAAATGTTATTTGCATCTTATATCTTTCTGAGAAAGGGTTTTCTGGAGAAGCAAGGATAAGTTTAAGATTAGTGAAATCATGCTAATATGGACTTTTAGCTGTGTGGGCATAAATTATGTTGGTTCTCAAACCAAATGACCTTTAGCCAAAACCTTCTCTTACTTGTACATGAAATTAAACTTGTGATGGGGATGGGAGGGATGTACTCATTTTTCCTAGACTAGATACGAAAACTGGACATCTTTAATACAAGGATGAGAAGAAGAGTAAAATACACCTAATGAAGAAATAAAAAACTGACCATACTTTGCAAGGAAATGACCTATTTATGATAAAAATATATGTAGACAAAAATAAGCTGAAAAATGTTGAACACACAGGAAAAAATGTTTGCAGAACACTAGGAATGAATATAAAGATGAAGTCATCTTTATACCAAAACAGAATGTCTCTCTCTTCAGTTTAGGACAATGGAGAAAACAATTCCTAACATAAAACCTGTTCTTCTAAGTATATATAGATGTTTATTCTTCTTTAAAAATATTTGATTAGGTAGTATTTTAAAGGTGACTACAATAATTCACAATGTGTAGCCAACTGAAAATTCATTTGTGTCGGTTCAGGTATTTTTATTTCTTTTCCTATTTTCTTTCTGTATATATCTAATTTTTTTAAAATGAAAGGTTGCATAAGGTGGGGCATAGTGGCTTATGACTGTAATCCTAGCAATTTGGGAGTCTGAGGTAGGTGGATCGCTTGAGGTCAGGAGTTTGAGACCAGCCTGGCCAACATAGCAAAACCCTGTCTCTCCTAAAAATACAAAAAATTAGCCAGGCATAATGGTGGCCACAGGTAATCCCAGTTACTCTGGAGGCTGAGGCAGGAGAATTGTTTGAACCCAAGAGGCAGAGGCTGCAGTGAGTGGAGACCATGCCACTGCACTCCAACTTGGGTAAAACTCCATCTCAAAACACACACACACACACACACACACACACACACACACACACACACACACTTGCCTACATCCTCATAGGCAAGTATTGACTTACAAGCAAAAAGGGTCATCAAGATTGGGATGAAGTTCGAGAGAAGGAATAAGAGAGAAACCACTTGAGAAAACAAAAGTCTTATGTTACAATAAGATTTTCCAAAGCCTGTCACTCTCAAAGTGGTTTTTCTGGAAAATAAAACTTGTTATTGAAATACACTTTCAGATTTATAAACCATTTTGTTGCATATGACGAAATTAGATCTCTATAAGCAATAAACGTCCATATCCCAAGAATAATTATTCAAAATGCAAAGAAAAAGTGGCAGTAATAGGTATAAATTTAAAATATTTACCGTTCTTTTTCCTCAAACAGAGAATCGACCTCTGTTCAAACCATTTGTTGAGCTGCTTTTATCTTGAATTATTGTTTATATTTCAGTTTTTCCATTGAATATTTTCACTGGGTGCTTTACTGGGAAACTCATTGTTACAACACATCATCACTCCATCCTCCAAACTCATCTAAGATCGTATTAAACATTATCTTCCATGATAAAGATAATATTTAATATTCATCATTCAGAATCCTTTGTTCATCAGAATTGTTTCCAATGTGGATATGGTAAATATTGCAACAATATCTAACAGTGAGAACATAAGAGATCAGAAAGAAAAACGGAGTAACTCCTTCACAGGGAGCTAAGATCCAGTAGAAAATTAAGATGTGTCCTTTAAAAGCAATAAATTGAGGGCTAGTAATGACAGTAATTGAAGACCAATCATTTAAATATTGTGATGAGTGAATTGAGTTGTCACAGAAAATATGGGTAGATTTTAAAGTGGAAAACTGGACAGATCAATGTAAAAACCTTAAAACCTATTGTGTGACTTTCAAGATGAACATTTATTTTAGGTAGAAACACAGGTATTTTGTTTCTTCATGAAATATGTCTGACAAATTAATGAAATTTAACTTCTAAGGGAAGACACAACCAAGATTACACATTAAATGTTCCTCAGCCCAGGGTCCACCCTGAAAGTAAAACCTGAGTCAAAGCTCCTGTGAGGGTAGTCTATTTTAGAATGTGATCTCAGGTAAGAGGTAGAATGCAGGGAAAAGAATGTGAAATAGGGAAAGAGATAAAGTCAATGTAAGAGTGTATTATTAAGCTGGATGCCCTCCAAGCAACTGACTTGCTTCTCTTGGACCTCTAGAGGAGCCTTATACAATGTATGGGTGTTCACTCCAAGACAAAACAAAAATATTTTTCAAATATCCACCTGTCTTTATTGGTCCAGGGTGGCCCTGTTGACATAAATCTCTTGTATTTCCAGATTTCCAAAGAAGTCTGATTGAATAACATTCTTTATATGGGTCTCAGAGAAGCTCCAGGGCAGGAATCACACTATAAGATCACCAACTTGAAGCAAGGTGCAATAAGATAACATCTGTAAAACCTAGTTGAAGTTTGCATGGATTGAGTTACTGCGACCAGGGAATTTTTAAGTAGTTTGCAAGGTGTGATCAAGACAAAGGGTAGTTAGCATAAACAATCATAACATATTGAATCTAGGTTGGGCTTAGATGTTGTCTGTTAGACAATTTTGGTGGGAGATTTATTTGTTGTAATGTTTCCAAAACAGTGGCATACTGGTATATTTGATTCCAAAAACCAATTTAAAGACCCTTATCCTTTACATAACAAAATTATTTTTAAGAATAATAATGAAATTTAATTGATAATGATAATAATGGCCAAAAAAAGAAAGCAGTTAGTTAATTTTTATAGAATTTTATATTTATAATTATGCCAGTAAAATACTATAAATATTATAGTATAAAAATTAAAAACAAAAGCAATAATTAAAACATAAATACAAATTTATATTTCAATAAAAGGTAAATAAAAATTTTATAACAATTCTGGCTTATTGCAATAATGAATGATAACAGTACACTTTAATTTTGAATCTTCATGTCTATAAACTTGTCAAACTTATTTAAAAATCTTTTTTCACATATTAATGTTCAATAAATAGTATAGTCTAATTGTTCAATTTATTTTCATAAGTGATTGATAAAATTTTTTTAAATAAATTTTTCACTTAACTGAAGCAATTTATCTTAAAGGACAGTTCTTAAATATAATACTTTGACAAGTCATAAAAGCAAATTTTACAATAAAAATCTCATTTTGTTTATGATTTTATTTCTTCAGACTTGATTCTAACAGATTTTCAATATTTCTGTTCTTCAAAAATATCTTCAACAAACAATTCATTATGCATTTCTAACACATTTGATAAAAATGTTTGATGTTTCCTTCAAAGAAAAATCACTAAATGTTTGTATACATTGACTTCATTTGATCAATTGATTTAGAATCATTGTTCAGCTGTTAGTAAAATTAGTTGAGGCATTCAATCATTTTCTATTTGATTTCTTCTGATAGTGAAGCATCACCATATTTTTTAATTTCTTTTAAATTTTTCTTCTAAATTTCATTCTTCCTATACAATTTTTTTGCAAAATTAATAACTTGCTTCATTTTTTTTTCTACTATTCATGGATTAATGTAAGAGCTTGATGTTTCACTATCACTTATTCACATCTTATTCTGGCTGTTTGCAAATGTTTTCAAGTTTTCTTACTATTTACATTTTAAATTCCCTCTTTAAACAAAAGGTAACACAGAAAAGCAACATGTAACATAAAGCAACATCTGAGTTGATCCTCCTGTATCCATATTTTCTTTTGGATGACCCAGTAATTCATAGGTTGGAATTAACATCCAAAAATTGTCTTTCCTGTGCCTAGAGCCTCATGATGAGTATTTCATCTAGTAAGATAGCCTTTATATGGCTATGCTTATTTTAGTGGAATTTTCCATTAATGAGGTAAGACAGTAATATAATGATTTTTTAAAAAAACAATTTTCACAGTACATCACACTGAGGAAATTCTTCTTAAAGAGGCTTATATGACGTTTAGCCTCAACACTATGAGTTGTAGTGCTGGTATATCCTTGATTAATGTACAGTATAATAAAAGTCTTAAGAATGCTGTTAAGAATTATAAACTATTTCACATTTATAAAACTTATAACTACCTGTTTTCAACATTATGCCCCAGAATGTAATTATTTGTATCAATCTCTCTTCAGAAAAATATAGCATACTAATTTTTTAAAAATATATATATTTTTTGAATTTTGGCCGTTATTTGAAAGAATGTTCTCAATTTTAATATGATTTCCTTTATTTGTTGATAATAAAATGTCTTTGAGACCAAGGAAAGGAAGGTTTTGTTTGGTTGAAAGCATAATTAAGTTCAAAATATGATGTAACCATCATTTTTTTACATACATACATACATACATACATATGTATGACAAAAAATAAAATGCTGATTTTTCAGTTTAAAAACAGAAATGATTTTTAGTTCTGTTGCCAAAATCCTCTACTTTATCAGAGTTATTATTTAGATAGCTCAAATTCAGGGATTTTAGGTTATTCTTTTGGCAGGTTTACAGTAATTTGTAAAGTTGAATATTCCAGTTTTGTCTAATTATCTGCAAATAGAGAAAATAAATAATTTTTTAATTTAAAAAATATAAATTCCCACACTTTTCCACTACATGATAAATATAAAACTCGAAATTTGAAAAAAGTTGACTTTCTTTTTGTATTTATCTTATTCTCACTCAACTGCATAACAATGTTCATTATGAAGTGGTTCACTCCTTTTAACCAGATTAACTTGCAATTACTTAGAACCCTTATTGACCATGTAGTGGCATTAAAAATTATTATAATTTTACTTGTGTTTTTGTTAAAGTCTTGCACTTGGCTGTTGCAAACATCAGTTTCTTCTTCTATTATTATCACTATTAATATGTATTGGTTTTTGATAACATGAATTTTCTCTTCAACAATATCAGAAATTAGAAAAATAATTTATTATCATCTTTTACATGTATTATTTAAATATTGACTTTTTTAATGGCTACTTTAAATGTGCCAGGTTGAATGTCCTTCAAACTTTTATGAACTATAAACATTTCATTTGGAATATTAACACCTTCCAAAATAAATTCAGCTAATAATACAATTACTCTCATTTTTACTTCTTTTTCCCTTTGTTGGAGTGCAATGGATTGATTTTATTCTGCATTGAAATAGTAGCATTTTAAATTGCTATGGATATCTCACTGAACATTCTTTACAAAACCTAGAATAATTATGAACCATTTACTAATCCAGGCTTTTTCAAATTCCTGCTGAAAGAAAACAAAAATACAACTATGTAATCAATAGTTTATGTTTAGTGAATATTGTGAACTTTGATTCTTTGGCTATGGTGTGATGTTATTTAAATTCTTTTTTGTAAGTTAATTAGGTATATTTTATTAAAGCCAAAACATAAAATGCTCAATTTGGGTTACTACAGCACTGAATTGCTCCACTGTTTTGACGTTTAATTTTTATAATTTATTTTAACTTTTATGTTTAGGGATACATTATATAGGTAAACTTGTGTCGTGGGGGTTTGTTGTACAGATTATTTCATTATCCAGGTAATAAACCTAGTACCTATTTGATATTTTTCCTGGTCCTCTCCCTCTTCTCACTCTCCACCATCTGGTAGGCCCCAGTGTCTGTTGTTCCCCTTTATGTGTCCATATAATATCATTTTACTCCCATTTTGAGTAAGAACATGTAGTATTTGGTTTTCTGTTCCTGCATTAGTTTATTAAGGATAATAGCCTCCAATTCCATCCATGTTTATGTGAAACACATGATCTTGTTCTTTTTTGTTTTTTATGACTACATAGTATTCCATGGTATATATGTGCTACATTTTCTTTATCCAGTCTATCATTGATGGGCATTTAGGTTGACTCTATGTCTTTGCTATTGTGAATAGTGCTGCAATGAACATACATATTAATGTGTCTTTATAATACAACAATATATATATGATATATACCTACTAATAGGATTGCTGGGTCAGATTGTAGTTCTGTTTTCAGGTCTTTGAGGAATCACACTGCTTTTCACAATGGCTGAACTAATTTACACTCTTGCCGACAGTGTATAACTGTTTCTTTTTCTCTGCAACATTACCAGCATTGTTATTTTTTGACTTTTTAATAGTAGCCATTCTGACTAGTGTGAGATGGTATCTAACTGTGGTTTTGATCTAAATTTCTCTGATGATGACTGTGGTTGAGCTTTTCTTTTCATAAACATATAAGTCTTATTTAGAAAAGTGGGGAGGTTGGTGTGGGGATAACATGGGGAGAAATGCCAGATATAGGTGACAGAGGGATGGAGGCAGCAAACCACATTACCATGTATCTACCTATGCAACAATCCTGCATGCTCTGCACATGTACCCCAGAACCTAAAGCACAATAATAATAATAAAGGAAAGTATCTGTTCATCTCCTTGCCCACTGTTTAAGAGAGTAGTTTGTTTTTTCTTGTATTTCTTATAAATTTGTTTAAGGTCCTTATAGATGCTGGATCCTAGATCTTTTTCAGATGCATAATTTGCAAAAATATTCTCCCATTCAGTGTGTTTTATTCTGTGGATAAAGAACTCTACAGAAACCCTTTAGTTTAATTAGATCCTATTTGTCAATTTTCGTTTTTGTTGCAATTGCTTTTAGTGTGTTTGTCATGAAATATTTGCCCATTCTTATGTCCAGAATGGTATTGACTAGAATATCTTTTAGAATTTTTGTTTTATAGTTTTTTGTTTTACATTTAAGTCTTTAACCCATCTCAAGTTAATTTTTATATACGGTATAAGAAATGTTTCCAGTTTTCATCTTCTGCATATGGCTAGTCAGTTTTCAAAGCCCTATTAGAAATAAAGAAGGAGATTTTTTCATTTTTAAGCCCAAAACATAATATGGAATGAAAAATCTAATTTTAAATATAAGTTTAAATCAATAATAGGTTGTATATGTGAATTAATTTTAACTTATCAAAGAGAAACTGTACACTTCAGAGTTCACATTTTTTACTGTATTGTTTTAAAATATAAGCAAAATTTTTAGTGGTCACATAGAATGACATAATTTAAATAATTAAGTTTCATTTTTCATCTATACAATTATACTATCATTGTTTATTTTGTATTTACCATTACAAAAAGTAATATGTCCTACTATATTGACTAAGACACATATTGTACCTGAAGGGAATTCAAATGACTACAAGACTTTACAAACTTACTTTAGAAAATAATGACTATATCTAGTCTGCTTATTTCAGAGGCCTAACATATAACTGGGAATTCTCTGAATTAACTTCCATGTGGTATACAATTTCTAACAAGGAACACATATAAGAAAAATGTAAATTGAATGCATACATATTAACAGTATAAATAAATTTTTGAACTTTACAATAGCTAAATGTTTCTTAAGGAAGAGTATTTTTGTTACCTAGTTTAATGTTTTTTGGATCATGGAGATAATAAAAATGCAGAATTTTTACCTAATTTTATTAGTTTATACCTGTTCTTACATGTCCTTATCACCTGCTCTCAGGCACACTGTTACTTCTGCACTTCCCATCATATGCTAAAATAGAGGCTTCCAATAAATAAAATTTTCTTTTTTTTTTTTTTTGAAAGAAAGAAAAAGAGAGGAAAGAAAGTGAGAGTGAAAGAAAGAAAAAAACAAGAATATAAGAGAGAATGAAAGAGGAAGAGAAAGAGGGAGAGAGAACGAGATTCTTGTTCTATTGCCCAGGCTAGAATGCAGTCTAAAAATGGGTATTAAAAACCTCTTTTATGCCAATAATTGTGCTTAACAATGGAGACAGGAAGGA
>CAUYLG010063693.1:0-24879 GCA_963573385.1 Cacajao melanocephalus
ATGTATGTATACATATATACACATATACATATGTATATATGTATGCATATATTGTATGTATACGTATGTGTGTATATATATGTGTGCATATAATATAAAACCTACATGTATGTGTATATGACATATATACACATATATGTAATATATACATACATGCACACACATACATTCCATTAGTTCTGTCCCTTTAGAGAACCCCAATACAGATTTTCATACCAGGAATCATTCTAGAGGAACAGATATTAGGAATGGAGTTCTTTTGTTGGTTTTAGGGTTTCAGGAGTTGGCTGCTTAATATGATTAGATCCCAAAATGCTAAGGATTCTACTTCTAATAGTATGAAGAACACTGGTAGTCCTTGGCATGAACTGTTTAGAGAGTTATGCAAAATAAATGCATTTGACAATCCTAAGAGGCAAAGAGTTTAGTGACACTATATATAATACCTTTGACCATACTTGGAAAACCAAGGAACATAATGAAGCTGGTTGGTTGCTCCTACATTCCAGGGACCAAGTGATGAAAGAAAATGATGAACTAGGCCAGGCATGGTGGCTAAAGCCTGTAATCCCAGCACTTTGGGAGGCTGAGGCATGCAGATCATGAGGTCAGGAGATCAAGACCATCCTGGCCAACATGGTGAAACCCTGTCTCTAGTAAAATACAAAAAAAAAAAAATTTAGCCAGACGTGTTTGCGTGCACCTGTCGTCCCAGCTACTCAGGAAGCTGAGGCAGGGTAATTGCTTGAACCCAGGAGGCAGAGGTTGCAGTGAGCTGAGATTGCGCCACTGCACTCCAGCCTGGCAACAGAGCAAGACTGTGTCTCAAAAAAAAAAAAAAAAAAAAAAAGATGAACTCAGGGATCCTATCTCCCAGCTTCAGAAGCAGATATTAGATATTGAGCCTCAAAGCTGCTAAGATTGCCCTGAGTGAATCTTATTCCTGTAGAGAAAACCGAAATTGTGGAAAAACGACACAGACTCAAGCTCTTATCATGCCAGTGGCTGGCCTGCAACAAAAGGTGCATGCATAGCCTCACCAGGCATCTACTACAAAAGTGAGGGCATTGATTGGAAAAAATAGGACCTGCAACTTGGAATGGTGACATGTGGGAGGACCCTGATGAAGCTGGGGACACTGAGTTTGTAAACTCTGATGAAACCTTTTTACCAGAAGAAACAGCTTCCCCATCCCCAGTAGTGGCAAAATCCCTGACCCATGCTGCCATCAGCCTTTCCACCTTTGTCTGAGGAGATAAACCCTGTGCTGCCTGAGGCAACAGTGATGGCCTCCCCTAAGGCAGTTGCCAGGCAAGATAATGTTGATTCTCCTCAGGAGCCACCCCCAACACCCATTTGCTTCTAGACCTATAACTAAAGTCCTGATGGGCCCCTAGAGGTGAGGTTGAGAATGTGCGCCACATTAAAAAAGAACTGCTTGAGTTTTCTAATTCATATAAACAAATCTGGAGAACAGGCATGGGAATGGATATTAAGGGTGTGGGATAATGATGGGATAATAAGAAACATAGAGTTGAATCAGGCTGAATTTACTGATTTGGGCCCACTAAGTAAGGACTCTGCATTTAATGTTGCCACTCAAGGAGTTATGAAAAGGTTCTGATAGTTTATTAGAGTGTCGAACCACTCAAGGAGTTAAAAAAACGTTCTAATAGTTTATTTCCTTGGTTAGCTGAAATATGGATTAAAACATGATCCACTGTAAGTGAGCTGGAAATGCCTGCTCTCCCTTGGTTTAATGCAGATGAAGGGATACAAAGTTCAGGGACATTGGAATGGCGGAGTGGATTAGTCACTTTATACCTACTCATCCCAGCTGGCAGCATCCAGATGATATACCCTTGACCAATGCCTTGTGAAACAGATTTGTGAGGGCAGCATCTGCATCGTTGAAGAGTCCTGTAATTGCTCTTCTCTGTATGTCAGATCTAACAGTAAGAACCACAATCACTCAACTACAAAATTTAAATATAAATGGAAATAATTGGATCCCAAGGTGGCAGGGGCCAAGTGGCAGCACTCAACCACCAAAGGCAAGGTAGGCATAGCTACAGTAATGGACAGCAGAAGCAAAGTGGCAATCAGAAGAGTCTGAATCATGTAGAGCTTTGGCATTGGCTAACCATGATGTTCCTAGAAGTGGAATTGATAGGAAGCCTACTGCATTCCTACTTAATTTATATAAGCAGAAAACTTCTAGGTTGAAGGGGCAAAAGACTAATTTGAATTATAAACACAGAGAATTGGCTAGCATGGTGGCTCACACCTAAAATCCCAGCACTTTGAGAGGCCAAGGGAGGTGGATTACCTGAGGTGAACTAATGTAAGTATCAATAATAATGATGACCACAAGCCAGCACAGTGGTTCACACCTGTAAGCCCAACACTTTGGGAAGCCAAGGCAGGTGGATTACTTTAGCCCAAGTGTTCATGGCAAGCCTGGACAACATGGTAAAATCTTCTGCCTGCCAAAAATAGAAAAAAAAAAATTAGCCAGACATGGTAGTGTGTACCTGTAGTCCCAGCTACTTGAGAGGCTGAGGTGGCAGGGTCACCTAAGCCCAGGAGTCTGAGGCTGCATTGAGCTATGATTGTGCCACTGCAATCCAGCCTGGGCCATAAAGCAAACTCCATCTGAAAAAAAACAAACGAAAATAAGAATGATGATGATGATGACTGCAATGAGCAGGTGCACACCTGATATGTTTAAATTGTCAAGTTTATAATGATATTAAAGCATGTGGGCAATAGAATAAATACATCACCCAGATATTGGAATTAGCATAAAAAGACAATAGTATCCCCCTTTTATCTGTAGGGCATACTTTGGAAGACCTCCAGTGGGCGCCTTAAACCATGGGTAGTACAGAACCCTACAGTATCACACACTGTGCCTGCAACGTTAGCAGTTTGAGGTACAAAAGCAAAACTAGCAAGAATTTATTTTTTCTTTTCCACGATTTTACAAATAAAAGATTAATTCTTACCCTAGAAGTTAGCAACCTCAGCATATTTTTTTCCTCATTAAGTGGAAAACTTTCTGCTTTTCAGTTACTGAAAGCATTCTCGCGTTTCTCTTTTGCATATCTGAATTGCGAGCATCACTACTCTTGCATATTGGGACCATTACTAAGTAAAATAAGGGTAACTTGAACACAAACACTGAGATACTGAGACAGTCCATCTGACAACTTAGATGGCTGCACGCGACTAATGAGCGGAAGCAGGAAGTGCGGATCTGCAGAGCAAAGTTATACATCAGATACTGAACCAGATACAGCAGAATGGCGGGAGCTTGCATCACATTCCTCAGAACAAAGCATGACTTAAAACTTACAAACTGTTTACTTCTGGAGTTTTATACTTAATGTTTTTTTGACTGTGGGTGTCGGAAAGTGAGAAAACTAAAGCCACAAATAAGGGGATACTACTAAATTAGAAATATGCTCAAGGACTGAAATAATAATCATATTGAGTAAACAGATGCAAAGTCTCAGCAGAGATAAAAACTTTAAAAAAATAAAAATTATAGTACTTAAAAATACAATATTTTTCATTTTCATTAGACTGAGAAGAGTCAGGAGAATAATTCCCAAAATTAATTTTTTAAATGTCAGTCAATTTTTAATTACTTTAAGTGCTGTCTAGGGTTTTAGGAAACCAGATTACTGCTTAGAAAACTGGTAGATAAAAGAGTAACTGATAAACAGAAAATGGTAAATAAAGGGAAAGAATCATATGTTTCCTCTACCTTTCCTCTACAAGCAGTACCTCAGGGTAACCACAAAGAGATGATGAAGAAAAACTATCTACAAAACTTTTCTATTTAATATTTGAAAGAAGAATAATAGAATTAAAATGGCTCCATTTATTGGTCTCTAATTTAATCAGTTTTGGAAGTTATCATCCCCGACACTCTTGGTTTGGTTCAGCCAGGAAAACAGCCAATTAAGTATTATAGAAACAAACAGTTTAATATAAGAATTAGTGCTTAACATTCATGTGTATGAAAGCAAAAAAAAAAAAAAACAAATGAAGGTTTGGCAGGTTGCCTTCAGAAAGTCAGAAACACAAGCACAAATGGCATCAGCTGAAAACACTGATACGGGGGGAAAGCATCGACTTATCAAAGAGTCCAGGAAACTTCTGTATTGACCAGGGTTATGAAGTACACGCTTGTGCGAGGTCTATGACGGGGCTGCATCTGGATGCTAGAATTGCTGAGAAGAACCTTGTTAAAAGCTCTGAAAATCTCGATGCCTGGCTGCCAAAAATTGCTGACAGTGACTTCGGCTTTACTTTTATCTTTGGAATTGTGTGTGAATTTTCTTCATTTGCAAATTTTATGAAGATTTGTTTAGGGAAGAGAGTTCTAGAATATAGACTTCTTAGTTTTAGAAAAGTGTAGTGGTTGTTGCCAAGTTGACAAACGAATTCAAAACAGCTGCTAATATCACAAAAAGAAAAACAACTAGAAATAATATTTGAGTAGAAAAAAACAAAGTTGTCTATGAAATATTCTTGAAAAAAATCTAAACAGTTCCTTAAACTTTCAATTTTTTTTTGTAAAAACAGTTAGAAATGTAACAGAAGGGGCCGGGTGCAGTGGTTCATGCCTGTAATCCAAGCACTTTGGAGGCCAAGGCGGGCAGATCACATGAGGTCGGGAGTTCAAGAAATGTAACAGAAGACATCCTAAAACTCTTCACTTAAATATATAAAACATTTCTGAGAGAACTCAACTGAGAAACAAATAAATGATGGTGTATACCATGTTCGTGAAAAGATCAATACTGTTTGGATTCCAATGTTCTTCAAATTGGTCTGTATATTCCCTGCAACACCAATAAAAATTCCAAAATTTATTTTTATAAAATGACCAGCTGATAATAACATTTACATAGGAATGTGAAGGACCTAGTATAGACAAAGAATTCTAGAGAAAGGAAAAGAAAGCTGGAGGGCTTTTACTACTGCAAGATTTACAATAAAACTACAGTAATTCAGAGCAAGTGTTATTGACACAAGAATGGACATATAGATTCGTGGAATGGAATAGAGAGCCCAGACAGATCCAGCCCAGACATTGATCATAAACAATCAATTTAACAAAGACCAAGGCAAGACCGTAGAGAGATAAAAGTCTTTGGAGCAAATGGTGCTGGAACAACTGAATAAATATGCTGAAACTGTGAATATAGACCTCTACCTTACCCCATACACAAAAGCTAATTTAAGGTCATTATAGCTGTAAACATAAAAACTAAAATTAGACTGAGCAAGGTGGCTCATGGTATAATCCCAGCACTTTTGGAGGCTAAGGTGGGCAGATCACTTGGAATCAGGAGCTCGAGACCAGTCTGGGCAACATGACAAAACCCCATCCCTATTAAAAATACAAAAATTAGCTGGGCATGGTGGAATGCGCCTGTAGTCCCAGCTACTCCAGACGCTGAGGCAGGAAAATCACTTGAACCTAGGAAGCAGACGTTGCCACGAACATGGGAAGCAGAGGTTGTCATGAGGCGAGATCACGTCACTGCACTCTAGCCTGGGCTACAGGGCTATAGAGCAAAACTCTGTCTCAAAAAATGATAATAAAATACATATATATATATGTATTATTACTAGAAGAAACTACAGAAAATCTTCATCAATTTTGGATAGTCAAAGATTTTTTTGGGCAACGTTCAAAAAGCAATACCCATAAGCACAGAAATTAAATTTTTACATCAAAAATTAAATTTAGCCTTCATCATAATTATAACATGCTCATCAAAGTTACTGAAAAGAAAATAAAAAGAGGGATCATGAACTGGGATATATTCCTTATAGCGCAGACATGTGACACAAGGTTTTTGCCTGAAAGTTATACAATGCATCTGTACAGCTGTAAAGACAGTAACCTTTAAAACAATAAGCAAATACTTAGACAGTTCACCAGAGAAAATATACAACTATGCAATAAACATCTGAAAAGCTGTTGAAACTCATTATTAGTGAAGAATATACAATTAAAGCCATAATAATTTACCACTTCACACCCTACCCACAAAAATGGCTAAGACATAAAGATCAGCAAAACTGCATGTTAATGAACATGTGGGGTAACCGGAACTGCAACCACTTTAAAAGTTGATGTGGCAGTTTTTATAAATTTAAACATATGATCTTTTCTATAAGCAATAAATTACACTTCTACATGTCTGCCTAATAAAATGTACTCCTAGTATTTGTAACTTTTACAAAAATGGATATAGAGAATATTCTCATAACTATTTCAATCCCCAAATTACCCAAATGCCCTCAGAAGGAGAATGGATCATAAATTGTGTCATATGCATTCAACAGAACACTTAGCAATAAACAGAAATGAAAAACTCAGTTAGACAGTGATATGTATGAATCTTTATAACTATTATGTTAAGAGACAGAAGCTGGATATACAATTATGCATATTGTGTGATTTCATTTATATGAAGTTCAGGGACAGGCAAGATTCATCTATGGTGATAAAAATCAAAATGGAGTATGAGAATCGCCTGGAATGGGCCATGAAAGAACTTTCTGTGATGATGAAAGAAAAAGGTAAAAATAATTGCTTTAACAGCTATCAAAATATGGCAAGCCAATACTAATTAATATGTGTTTATGGCACAGGCATAGACAAGCAAACCAACAGAAAAACTTGATAGCATTATTTTGTTTTTAATTTTGTGTACATATATATGTAGCTTGTAATAGCTACAAACATTGGCTAAAACCTCAAAAAGCTGTCTCTTCAAACCTTTTTTTACCCAAGAGCAAGCTTTTGTACTCTGACAAGTAATACCAAAAGTGTCACTTTCTGCTTCCAAACATGTTTTCCAAATTAATTTTATAATTTTCTTCAAAATTCATTTTTAAAATATTTTTGTTGGATACTTCTAATTGTACTATTTCCAACTTTGTATACTACGTGACACTTTTGAAAGCTTTCTTATTTGATTTTTATTACCTTGCTGCATTCTATAAAAGCTGTCTTTTTCATCATGTTGGCCTTGTTTGCTCTCTTCAAGTGTCCCTGGGCCCTTTTGATTCTTTTTCTTAGGCTTTCTCTGAGGTATTTTGGATAGTTTTTCGAATTTTTCTCTGTAGTTTTATTTTTTCAGTTTTTTTTTTTCCCACCAAACACTGTCCACATTTTCTGTTTGTTCTCACTTCCAAACCCACATAATTGCAAATTGAATTCCTTTAGATTCCATCTTGCATTAGTAGAATGTTGACATTGTTTTACACTAATCAATATTTCCCAGTAGTTTATCTGCAACTAAACTAGATCTCAATTTAAGGTAACACTTCTAGGTCTCAATTTAAAATAAAACCCAGAAATTTTTTAAGCACAAAAAGGGTTGCTCTAGAATATCACCATTGTATGTTAAATCTTTCCTTTAGTAATCACTTTTTAGATTATTGAATTTTATCATTAACATTATAAAACATATCTTTTTAATTTTTCCAAATCTCTTTTTTCAGTGTAACCTTATTCACCTTATCACATGCTTCCTAGTGATAAATGTCATACCATTTTTATTATTTAAACTAGGAATATTAACAGTTACCAAATCTAAAAGGTATAATTACGGAAGACAATGTTTTTAACACTTTTTCCAGTACTTCTCGAATTTTGCAAGATTTTTCAAAGATTATTTATTTTTATTAGCAGTAATGTTTAAAACTGAGAAAACTTTTAGTACCATAATATTATTAACCATTTTTTTAAACATCATCATTTATTTTGCTTTGCACAAATGCCTTCTTGAAGAGGTAATTTAGGTTTATCTCAGTAATTCCAAAGTGTACACACGTAATACAGAGTGCAGGAAGTCTTGATGCATTTTGGTGAACGCACCAACAGAAACACCTCGTGTGCAGATGATCTTATTTTATATACACCTTTCCGTTACCCCTTCCGAGCCTGACACCTAATGCTTTTTGCAAAGGCACTTTGCTTAGCCTGGACATGGATTTATTTCAATATCCGGGAAGCTATACAAATCTGTCTCAAACTGCATTCTATTCAAGGCACAGCATGATAAATCCTGACCGGGCCTCCTTCTCTCTTCCTTCACAAAAGCACCTTTAATACCCCCTAGTCTACAATTCTGGACGTCGGAGTTACTGAGGAATGAGCTTCAAGTTTCCCTTAGAATCTGCTCAAATGACTTCTCTACAAAGAATTCAAGAATCTGGCCTTAAGATGCCCCTTTAGCCCCACCCACCCCACCATGGCCCGTGGCCACAAACTGGATGACCAGCGATGTCTAGCGGATGCCTTTTCACCTGTGTCCTCTAGTTTTACTGCCCCTTCCGCACAATTTCTCCTCTACAACCTTCTCTCCTGAGTCCCATCAGACCCTCAGGACCCTGCTTGGCACTCCCTCGCCCAGGGAGTCTTCTCGGTTTCTGGGTGGCTTTCTAGCCCTTTGTCCTTTCATGGGACTTATCACTGCCTGGTGTCGCCCTTAGGATTTCCTCTTCTCTTCCACACCAGACATAAGCTTCTGGGTGAGGGTACCACAGGGCGCTTCACCTTCAAGCCCTGCGGTGTGGGCTAATGCACCTGCAGGCAGTGAGCTCTGTAACCGCACAATTCCTCCCCAGAAGTCAGCGTTACCCCAAAGGATGACTCCCGATGACGGGAGGTTGACCCGGAGCTCGGAGTGAGGCACTCAGGCCCCGCCAGGTGCAGTGGGGGAACCGGGTGCCGTGGGGGTGACCACGTGCCCTAGGGGTGACCAGGTGCGGCGTGGGTGACCGGGTGGTGTGGGCGTGATCGGGCACGGAGGGTGACCGGGTGCGGTGTGGGACCGGGTGCGGTGAGGGTGATCGGGTGCAGTGGGGGGTACTGGGTGCCGTGGGGATGATCGGGTGTCCTGGTGGAGGCCAGCCCGCAGCCGCAGCAGCAGCGCCATGGCCGGGTGGAACGCCTACATCGGCAACCTCATGGAGGACGGGACCTGTCAGGACACGGCCATCGTGGGCTACAAGGACTCGCCCTCCATCTGGGCAGCCGTCCCCCGGAAAACCTTTGACAACATCGCGCCAGCTGAGGTTGGTGTCCTGGTTGGCGAAGGCCGGTCAAGTTTTTACGTGAATGGGCTGACACCTGGGAGCCAGAAGTGTTCGGTGGTCCGGGACTCACTGCTGCAGGATGGGGAATGTAGCATGGATCTTCATGCCAAGAGCACCGGTGGAGCCCCCACCTTCGATGTCACTGTCACCAAGACTGACAAGATGCTAGTCCTACCGATGGACAAAGAAGGTGTCCATGGTGGTTTGATCAACAAGAAATGTTATGAAATGGCCTCAGCCCAGGACTGACCTGGTCTGTTCCTTCCCCTTCACTGCTCACCACATCTTTGCACTCCTTTCCTCCCCATACACACATACACCATTTTATTTTTGGGGCCATTACCCCACACCCCTTATTGCTGCCAAAACCACATGGGCTGGGGGCCAGGGCTGGATGGACAGACACCTCCCCCTACCCATACCCCTCCTGTGTGTGGTTGGAAAACTTTTTGGTTTTTCGGGGTTTTTTGTTCTGAATAAAAAAGATTCTAACAAAACAATAATTTTTTTATGTTTTATGATTATTTATTTGCAGTTTTTACGCCGTATACTTCCATAAGGTTATTGATATTGGTTACAAGCAAATTTACCTACATGCACGTAGAAAAACACTAAAGGTAAAAGAGACAAGAAAGCACATAAAGAGGAGAGTAACAGTGTACGGAAGGAGTCATGAGTTAATTTTAATATCCTGACAGCCAAGGAGAAAAGGAAGCATTACAGGTGAGGGGATTTTCATTGTCCGCTAAAAGGAAGAACACTTCTTTCAAAGGAGTCTTTTTTTCTAGCACTGCACTAGTGATAATGTATCCCATGTGTCTTTACATAAAGACATTGATCAATGAATATTTTCATCCAACATTTCTTTATAAAGCCAAGGACACAACATTACATTTTATTTCAGGAAAAGCATTGTTATAGGAAAAGCTAACATAGTTCAAGTAGATAGCTTGTGATCTAACTCATTACAAAGAAAGAACGTAGACCAGCTTATCATAACGTTCCCATGTAAGGTTTCCCTCCAGCAGCTTTCATTTCAGCCATACATTTGGCAGAAGTTAATTAACTGGGGACTCCAAAACTGCCTGATGGAGAGTCAATACTGACCTCAAATCTTTGGATTTGTTTGAAAGCCTACATAACCACTAAGTTGAGCCCCATAGAGCAAAATGTAAGTGACTGGGACTAGAAATTCTTGTCAATGAGCTTCCTTGACTATAAAAGAATCTGACAGTAGTTTGGGTTGAAGGAAGATTGCCAACTCAAAAGCCCCTGGATGTCACTAAATGTATAGCGGGGCCAGGTATGAACAATGGCAAATTGAAGATGCTTAGCCAAAGGCACTGAAAACATACAAACATTGAAAAGTATAAAAACACTGTTGCAGCCAGTCTCCTGGCAGAACGTGGTCTGCCCGCAGCCTGCTGACAATAACTGACTTAGAGCAGCAGCGTCTCCTGTTGAGCCGACCAGAATGAGTTCTCTACAAAATGTACAGCCAAGTTCCTGAATAAAAATACTATTTGAATATTGGACTCTATCAGCCAAGAATACCTGTTTTAGTTCTTTTGACAGTAATAGGCAATCAGGGTGAAAGGCTTCTCCACATTCATGACAGTGTCCCATGTCATCAGTGTAGAGAAGTTTGTTTTTCTATTTGCTCTAACAAAAGGATATGGACTACCTTAATATAAATAATAAGAATCAGACTATTGGTTTATGCTGATAAGAAGAGTGAGTAGAACATAGCTCTCTTTTACCTCTTTTATCTGAAATGGATCAGAGCACCCCATCGTATCCACCTTGATTCTGGTAGGGGTATTATGAAGAAGTTACATGCACTAGAAAGGCCCAGCCATCTTGGCTTTCTTGACTTGATAATTTAGCCATGCTTTGGCCAAATTGCTGAAAGACAGCAATATTTAGAAACATAAAATAAATTTAAGGGAGATGTAATCACTCTTAACCTTACTTGAGGGTCAATGCAAATATTTCCAGAAAATTGACCCTGGGGAATTGATCTTTGAGTAAAGATTTTCTGTGCCTCAGTGTTTTGCAGAGTTGATTCTAGGCATTCCATTCTTTCAACACCATTAACAAATGGGTTTTTTTAATGTGTGACTTATTTTTAAAACTATAAGGATTTTCCTTAAATTGTATTCAAATAAGTCCTAGACAAGTTAATATACGTTAATACTTCTATACCGCCCTTAAGAAAAAGAATACATTCATAGGAAAATACCTATTAACATGGCACATTCCTTCACCTTCACCTTTGCTTTTACCCAATTTTTTTCAAGCGTGTAGACCAGTACTGTTGCTACTAGCCACATGTTTTTATTTCCCCGAGTCCCAGAAAAGTTCCCGTGGTGGTTCTCCTGATCTGTATAAGTCTTCCTATTTTCTTGAGCCTCAGAAACCTGTCTTCTCTGAGACCGGAAAAACAGGTTCTTCTGGGCCCTCTGAGTCCCCCAGAGCAGCCTCAGCTATCTGGAAGCCTGTTCTATTGATACTGAGCCTAGAAAACCTGCCCTGTTTCCTGAGCCTGCCAAAACAGCCCCTCCTGCTTCCCCAGAGCCATGCAAACGTGCCCTTTTTCCAGAGCCCCAGAAGCATGTCCTTTTCCCGGAACTCCCTAAATCTGCTATATTCTCAGAACCACAGAAGGCTGTCGAGCTTGGTGATGAACTACAAATGGATGCCACAGGTGATCGAAAATGTGATATTCTGGTTCAGGAAGAACTAGCTTCACCTAAGAAACGCTTAGAAGATACTTGATTTCCTTTCTCAAAGCTGCTCAAGAAAGACAACCAAGAGAGCTCAGATGCTGAGCATAGTAGTAGCCAGTACATTAAAACAGATTTGGATGCAATGGATATTAAGGGCCACGAATCAAACAGTGATCCAGAGCGGGTTGATGTGGAATCCATGGCTTTTAGCAAAGAGAACAAAATGGACATGACTAGTCCAGAGCAGTCTAGAAATGTGCTACAGTTTCCTGAAGAAAAAGAAGCTTTTACCTCTGAGGAGGAGATTGCAAAATACATGAAGCGTGGAAAAGGAAAGTAGTATCGCAAAATTTGTTGCTGCCATGCTATGAAAAAAGGTGCTGTTTTGCATCATTTGGTTAATAAGCATAATGTTCATAGCCCTTACAAATGCACAATTTGTGGAAAGGCTTTTCTTTTGGAATCTCTCCTTAAAAATCATGTAGCAGTCCATGGGCAAAGCTTACTTAAATGTCCATGTTGTAAATTCGAATCAAATTTCCCAAGAGATTTTAAGAAACATTTAACCCATTGTCAAAGCTGGCATAATGAAGAGGCAAATAAATAGCTAGTGGAAGCTCTTGAACCACCACTGGAGGAGCAGCAAATTTGATATTTCAGCACAGTGTGAATATTTGCTCTGCTAAGGTGTTTGATGAAACCATTCTTTGTAAGTATAGCTCATCAAGTAGCCTAGTTGGATCAGCAGATGACATGTACAGTGTACCGTGTTTCACTGTCTCCGTTGTGTTACTAAGAATGAGCATTTGATTATTTTTTCCTGGTCTCTGTCTATCTGGCTATCTTGTAAATCAATACATTTCTATATATTCCAGGTGGATTAAACTTCTCATTTCTTTTAAGTATATCTAAATAATAATACAAGGAAGTAGGCATTCCATTTAATAATCAAGAGCAAGGTGTACTCAAAGCATTCAGTTAAAGTGTATCTGTGTGCGGGACTAATTTCAGACAATAGAAATTATTAGTTGAAATGTTTAAGAATTAGGCATAAAAAATAAATTTGAGAAATTTTGTTTCCTCACATGTATTTTTAAATCATGGGTTATTTTCTATCTGATATTAAATTAGTTTATAAATCTTAATCAGTTACCAGATGTGTATTAAGTTTTATGCCATGAATAGTTGGAGTCTCAGGGTTGCTGATTTTCTGCTAATGGGAAAAATTGAGTAAGCATTTAAAATAGTTTGCAGCCTTCTCCCACAGGAGACAAAAGAAAGATAAGTGTGATTTTAGGTCTTTCTTGTCCATTTTTGTTTTCAGTGGAATCTTCCATTCTGTAACTTCCCCTAAGATCTGGTTCTTCCCTCCCCGTCTCCCCCCGCCCAACACCCACCAGTTCACACCAATAGATGATTCTTAATTGCCGAATGAGTTAGAGCTTGTATATCCTACTCCCGGGCCTTACAAGTTGCCTGCCGGGGCTTAAGACCAAGTTAATAAGTAGGAACTGAAAGTCTTCCAGATTCACAGCAGAAAATTTTATAGACATTTCTGTTAACGAAATATATCAGTTTTATGTATTTCAGTTCTGTTACCGTAAATACCTAGTTCATGTAAATACCTAAATATCTGTTCACAGATTATTTTATACTATTTTGTCAAATTTGTATCAACCAAATTAAAAAGAAAGGCTTTCATGTCAAAAAAAAAAAAAGTATTTTTTTGTCATCTGTATTAGGTATTTCTCTTAATGCTATCTCTCCCCTAGCCCCCCACCTGCCAACAGGTCCCAGTGTGTGATGTTCCCCTTCCTGTGACCATGTGTTCTCCTAACTCCCACTTATGAGTGAGAACATGCAGTGTTTGTTTTCTGTTCTTGTGTTAGTTTGCTGAGAATGATGATTTCTAGATTCAAAAGACAGGAACTCATCCTTTTTTATGGCTGCATAGTATTCCAGGGTGTACCTGTGCCACATTTTCTTCATTCATTCTATCATTGATGGGCATTTTGGTTGGTTCCAAGTCTTTGCTATTGTGAACAGTGCTGTAATAAACATCTGTGTGCATGTGTCTTTATACTAGAATGATGGATAATCCTTTGGGTATATACCCAGTAATGGGATGGCTGAGTCAAATGGTATTTCTAGTTCTAGATCCTTGAGGAGTCACCACACTGTCTTCCACAATTGGTCGAACTAATTTACACTCCCACCAACAGTGTAAAAGCGTTCCTATTTCTCCACATCCTCTCCAGCATCTGTTGTTTCCTGACTTTTTAATGATCGCCATTGTAACTGACATAAGATGGTATCTCAGTGTTTTTGATTTGCATTTCTCTAATGACCAGTGATGATGAGCTTCTGTTCATATGTTTGTTGGCTGCATAAATGTCTTCTTTTGAGAAGTGTCTGTTCACATCCTTTGCCCACTTTTTGATGGGGTTGTTTGTCTTTTTCTTATAAAATTGTTTAAGTTTTTTGTAGATTCTGAATATTTGCCCTTTGCAGATGGATAGATTGCAAAAATTTTCTCCCATTTTGTAGGTTGCCTGCCCACTCTGATGATAGATTATTTGCTGTGCAGAAGCTCTTTAGTTTAATTAGATCCCATTTGTCAATGTTGGCTTTTGTTGCCATTGCTTTTGGTGTTTTAGTCATGAAGTCTTTGCCCATGCCTATGTCCTGAATGGTATTGCTTAGGTTTTCTTCTAGGGTTTTTATGGTTTTAGGTCTTACATTTAGGTCTTTAATCCATCTTGAGTTAATTTTTGTATAAAGTGTTAAGGAAGGGATCCAGTTTCAGCTTTCTGCATATGGCTAGCCAGTTTTCCCAACACTATTTATTAAATAGGGAATCTTCTCCCCATTGCTTGTTTTTATCAGGTGTGTCAAAGATCAGATGGTAGTAAATGTGTGGTGTTATTTCTGAGGCCTCTGTTCTGTTCCATTGGTCTATATATGAGTTTTGGTACCAGTACCAAGCTGTTTTAGTTACTGTAGCCTTGTAGTATAGTTTGAAGTCAGGTAGCGTGATTCCTCCCACTTTGCTCTCTTTGCTTAGGATTGTCTTGGCTATGCGGGCTCCTTTTTGGTTCCATATGAAATCTAAAGTAGTTTTTCCCAAATCTGTGAAGAAAATCAATGGTTGCTTGATGGGGACAGCACTGAATCTATAAATTACTTTGGGCAGTATGGCCATTTTCACGATATTGATTATTCCTATCCATGAGCATGGAATGTTTTTCCATTGTTTGTGTCCTCTCTTATTTCCTTGAGCAGTGGTTTGTAGTTCTCCTTGAAGAGGTCCTTCACATCCCTTGTGAGTGTTATTCCTAGGTATTTTATTCTCTTTGTAGCAATTGTGAATGGGAATTCATTCATTATTTGGCTCTCTGTTTGTCTTATTGGTGTATAGAAACGCTTGTGATTTTGGAACATTGATTTTGTATCCTGAAACTTTGCTGAAGTTGCTCATCAGCCTAACATTTTGGGCTGAGACTATGGGGTTTTTGAAATATACAGCCATGTCATCTGCAAAGAGAGACAATTTGACTTCCTCTTTTCCTAATCAAATACCCTTTATTTTTTTCTCTTGCCTGATTGCCCTGGCCAGAACTTCCAATCGTATGTGGAATAGGAGTGTTAAGAAAGGACATCCTTGTCTTGTGCTGGTTTTCAAAGGGAATGCTTCCAGTTTTTGCCCATTCAGTATGATATTCGCTGCAGGTTTGCCATACACAGCTCTTATTATTTTGAGATATGTTCCATCAATACCTAGTTTATTGAGAGTTTTTAGCATGAAGGCTGTTGAATTTTGACATAGGCCTTTTCTGCATCTATTGAGATAATCATGTGGTTTCTGTCATTGGTTCTGTTTATGTGATGGATTACGTTTATTGATTTATGTATGTTGAACCAGCCTTGCACAGGGATGAAGCCAACTTGATCATGGTGGATAAGCTTTTCGATGTGATGCTGGATTCAGTTTGCCAGTATTTTACTGAGGATTTTCACATCAACATTCATCAGGGATATTGGCCTGAGCTTTACTTTTTTTGTTGTGTCTTTGCCAGGTTTTGGTATCAGGATGATGCTGGCCTCATGAGTTAGGAAGGACTTCTTCTTTTTCTATTGGTGGAATAGTTTCAGAAGGAATAGTACCAGCTCCTCTTTGTACTTCTGGTAGAATTCAGCTGTGAATCCATCTGGTCCTGGACTTTTTTTGGTTGGTAGGCTATTAATTACTGCCTCTATTTCAGAACTTGTTATTGGTCTATTCAAGGATTTGACTTCTTCCTGGTTTAGTCTTGGGAGGATGTATGTGTCCAGGAATTTATCCATTTCTTCTAGATTTTCTAGTTTATTTATGTAGAGGTATTTATAGTATTTTCTGGTGGTAGTTTGTATTTCTGTGGTATTGGTGGTGATATCCCCTTTATCATTTTTTATTGTGTCTATTTGATTCTTCTCTCTTTTCTTCCTCGTTAGTCTGGCTAGTGATCTATCTATTCTGTAGATGTTTTCAAAAAACCACCTCCTGGATTCATTGATTTTTTTTTTTGAAGGATTTTTCATAACTCTATCTCCTTCAGTTCTGCTCTGATCATAGTTATTTCTTGTCTTCTGCTAGCTCTTGAATTTGTTTGCTCTTGCTTCTCTAGTTCTCTTAATTGTGACATTAAGGTGTTGATTTTCCATCTTTCCTGCTTTCTCTGTTGAGCATTTAGTGCTATAAATTTCCCTCTACACACTGCTTTAAACGTATCCCAGAGATTCTGGTCTTTGTTCTCATTGGTGTCAAAGAACATCTTTATTTCTGCCTTCATTTGGTTATTTACCCAGTAGTCATTCAGGAGCAGGTTGTTCAGTTTCCATGTAGTTGTGTGGTTTTGAGTGAGTTTCTTAATCCTGAGTTCTAATTTGATTGCACTGTGGTCTGAGAGATTGTTATCATTTCTATTCTTTTGCATTTGCTGAGGAGTGCTTTTCTTCCAATTATGTGGTCAATTTTAGACTAAGTGTGATGTGGTGTTGAGAAGAACATATATTCTATTGATCCGGGGTGAAGAGTTCCGTAGATGTGTATTACATCCACCTGGTCCAGAGCTGAGTTCAAGTCCTGAATATCCTTGTTAATTTTCCTGTCTCATTGATCTAATATTGACGGTGGGGTGTTAAGTCTCCCACAATTATTGTGTGGAAGTCTCAATCTCTTTATAGGTCTTTAAGGACTTGCTTTACGAATCTGAGTGCTCCTGTATTGGGTGCATATATATATATTATGATAGTTAGCTCTTCTTATTGCATTGATCCATTTACCATTATGTAATGCCCTCTTTGTTTCTTTTGATCTTTGCTGGTTTAAAGTCTGTTTTATCAGTGACTAGGCTGGTAACCCCTGCTTTTTTTTTTTTTATTTGGTTTCCATTCGCTTGGTAAAGCTTCCTCAATGCCTTTATTTTGAGCCTATGTGTGTCTTTGCACGTGAGATGGGTCTCCTGAATACAGTACACTGATGGGTCTTTATTCAGTGTGTCAGTCTGTGTTTTTTAATTGAGGCATTTAGCCCATTTGTATTTAAGGTTAATATTATTATGTGTGAATTTGATCCTGTCATTATGATGCTAGCTGGTTATTTTGCCCATTAATTGATGCAGTTTCTTCATAGTGTCGATGGTCTTTACAATTTGGTATGTTTTTGCAGTGGCTGGTACCAGCTGTTCCTTTCCATGTTTAGTGCTTTCTTCAGGAGCTCTTGTAAGACAGATCTGGTGGTGACAAAATCTCTCAGCATTTGCTTCTCTGTAAAGAATTTTATTTCTCCTTTGCTTATGAGGCTTAGTTTGCCTGTATATAAAATTCTGGGTTGAAAATTCTTTTCTATAACAATGTTGAATATTGGCCTCCACTCTGCTTATAGGGTTTCTGCCAAGAAATCTGCTGCTAGTCTGCTGGGCTTCCCTTTGTGGGTAACCCGACCTTTCTCTCTGGCTGCCCTTAACATTTTTTCCTTCATTTCAGCTTTGCACTCCAGCCTGGGAAACAAGAGTATAACCCCAGTCTCAAACAAAACAAATCAAAATAAATCAAAACAAGGGGAGGGATAAGGAAAGCTCAAAAGTCCCAAGGCCTTTTACCAGTTTGGAAAGGGAGAGGGAGGCCAAAAGCCCAACTGGTAAAAATGCCTTGACCCTTTGGCCAGCTTGTTGGGCCTCTGGGTTCCCTTCCCCTGAGCCCAATCCTAAGCCAACCAGTTTAAGGTTTGGGAAATTAACTTTTCTCAGTTTGGAGGATGCATTTGAGGAAAGTGTCCCATAGTGTGGAGACACAATTACCTATCTATCTGTGAAGAGAGGACAGAGGAGGAGAATGGAAAAGATGTTTTTTTCTTTTTTTCCTTTTCTTTTTTTTTGACACAGACTCTCACTCTTTCATAGGCTGGAGTGCAATGGCATGATCTCGGCTCACTGCAACCTCTGCCTCCTGAGTTCAAGTGATTCTCCTGTCTCAGCCTCCTGAATAGCTAGGATTACAGGCAGGCCATCACCATACCTGGCTAATTTTTGTATTTTTAGTAGAGACCAGGTTTCGCCATCGTGGTCAGGCTGGTCTTGAACTCCTGACCTCGTGATCTGCCCACTTTGGCCTCCCAAAGTGTTGGGATTACAGACATGAGCCACCGCACTCAGCCAAAAGATGTTTTTTCAAAGGAGTCCCAGGGGTTCAGGATGCATTCGATAGGGGTACAGACTGAAGATGGATGGCTACCCATCTAGAAACAGGGGAGTAAGCACACCTGGTTCCCTCTCTTCCTAGCAGATACACCCGGGTATGTGAGGGAGAGAAGGATGTCCTCTTTCCCTTTTCCATCCTTGTATCCCTGAGTCCCAGCAACCTTGGCAGGTGCCACCCATAGATACCAAAGCAGCTTGCACCCATGATGCAGGGAGGGCCTAGAGAATAGCAATTATCCACTCTCACCCATGTCTCTATCCCACCTACTCTCTATCCCTAGACCTCATTGATGTCCTGGATACTACTCACCCAGGAAAAGGAACAATATAATGCATGAAACTGGAGACCATTATTCTAAATGAAGCAACCGAGGAATAGAAAAGCAAACATCTTATGTTTTCACTCATAAGTGGGAACTAAGCTATGAGGATGCAAAGGCATAAGAATGGTACAATGGATTTTGGGGACTTGGGGAAAAGGGTAAGAGGTGAGTGAGGGATAAAAGACTACACATTGGGTAGTGTACATTGCTCAGGTGATGAGTGCATCAAAATCTCAGAAATCACCACTAAAGAACTTACCCATGCAACCCAAACACCACCTGTTCCCCCAAAAACCTATTAAAATAAAAAACAAAAATAAAAAGACAAAAATTTTTTTTAAATCTAGGATAGGGAAAAAAAAAGAGATCTTATGAATCTATAAGACATACTTCTGTCAGCATGGCTAATAGGTTTATGTATTTATGTGTTGTGAAGACAATGTTTCTCTACTACAGAGAGCTCTAATTCATTGGCTTAAAGAAAAATACAAGTACATAAATCAACCATTATATCCATAAAAGAAGACTAGTCAAATGCTTTTTTTTTCAAGTTCTTGTGACTTAAGTAAAACCTTTTATAAATAAGCTGGCTTTCAAATTATTGGCAAAATAATATCAAAAATGTTGTGATAATTTTTAGTATTTTTTTGTTTGCATTTGTTGAGCAAGTGATTTCATGCTTATTCTTGCAGAAAACTGTAAGATTTGTCATAAGGGTTTTAAAACTTTAACCCAGGCCAAGACAGAATGATCTTTGCTTGTGTAATTTTTGATAAATAAGACATGGAATAACTTGGTTTAATGAAAACAGCTGCATTCTGAGTTATTGGTACAAATACCCCTATACTTAAGAAAATTACTTAGACTGGGCACAGTGGCTCACACCTGTAATTTCAACACTTTGAGAGGCCAAGGTGGGTGGATCACCTGAGGTAAAAAGTTCTAGACCAGCCTGGCCAACATGGTGAAACTGTGTTTCTCTTAAAAATACAAAACATTAGCCGGGCATGGTGGCAGGTGCCTCCAGTCCCAGCTACTTGGGAGGCTGAGGCAGGAGAATCACTTGAACCCGGGAGGCAGAGGATGCACTGAGCCAAGATCATGCCCCTGCACTCCAGACTGGGCAATATGAGCAAAATTCCATCTCAAAAACAAAAAAGAGAGGAAAATTACTTAAACAACTGAAATTCACAGCTATAAAAATGGTTAACAGGGAATTTACCTTTAATAATGACTATCATAGTTTTCATAAACAACCTAAGTAAAATATTAAATAATCTTGTAAATGCAATGGAACAAATGGTTGTAAACAGACCTGTCATATGATTTGGGATTTAAGGTTATTTGTAGATATTAAGTAGCTGGGTAATTTCCAACATAAAAAATACAGGAAAACATTTTTTAAATGCTCTTATTTAAAAGTATCTTTGTCTAATTCAAAGCTTCTATAAAAGTTATGTATAAAATGAGGTAAAAGGAACCAGGACATAAGACATGCAAAGAAAGTTAAAGATATAAAAATGAATTTTTGATAAAGAAGTTGAAAAAAAAGCACCTTTACAAAAGAAGAAATTTTATGTGGTAATTTTTTTGTCCTAAAGTAAAATGACTGGGTTGTTCAAGAAAGAGAAATATTTAGGCAAAACAGAATGTCTAAGCATGTTGTGAATCATCTATGTAAGTTGTAATAAGATTAGTTAATAGGAACTTTGTTTTTTGTTTTGTTTTGTTTAGAAAACAGGGTGGTATAATTTAGTTGGGTATGAGTAAAAAGAAAATCATAATACTCTTTCTAGAGGTGGGTCTTTTATATTAACAAAATTATATGAATAAAAACAGTAATTGTTTAAAACAAGATTTTATTTAACATATTGCAAAGATTTTATTTAAAATATTTATTTTTGAGACAGAGTCTCACTCTGTCACCCTGGAGTGCACTGGTCCAATCTCGGCTCACTGCAACCTTTGCCTCCTGGGTTCCAGCGACTCCATCTATACTTCTGTCCATAAATCATAGGCTTCCATAACCCCCTTGCTCAAGTTTAATAATTCGATAAATCTTCTCACAGAACTGAGCAGTGACACTTTACCTATGCTTACCAGGTTATTATATAGGATACAACTCAGGAAAACCAAATAGAAAAAAAAACGTATAGGACAAAGTAAAGTGTGGGAAAAGATGGGGTGGTTAGTCAATCTTGGTAAACAGCCACGGTTAAGACCTCTCCATCCTTTGTTTCTGTAAGAACAGCTTACTGCCAATAAATACCACTTTCATTATGACTTAGATGATGCTTCCTCTTTTAGATATCACAAATCCACAAACTCTCTAAATTCTCATTTTTCCCTTATAAATTAATCATCTTGTCTTCAGTGTTCAGAACAAAATACTTGTTAAATACACTTTGCTTAAATTTCTCTCCTTTCCCCAGCCTCCCCGACTCTGCTCCACCTTCAGTCTGAGCCAACATACAACCCCCCTCTCTTTATGCCCCTCCTAAGAACAGGCTGACTTTAGGGTGAAACATTCCCTAAGCTTGAATCTGATTTTGCCATTCTCCATTCTCCTCTCTTCCTCCCACCTTCCTTCTAATCTTGTTTGCTCCTCCATATGAAACACAGCCCTTTTCTGCCTCTTTTGAGAAGCTTGCAGATCTGATGCTTGGTGCTTTCCCCATTGCAATACTCCTTTAGAATAAAGTCACTTCTTATCCACATCTGAATTTATTTGGCAGTATCTAGAAACAGCCTCAGGACAATAAGAATTATACCCTCTCAGAGGACATCACAGCCTGCCTCCCATCTCAACTCTCACCATGTCTGCCTGTTCATTCCCAGCTTTCCAGGGCTCTGTAGCTCCCTCAGTATAAAGCTCCTTCTGTGGCAGCTGTGAGCATGCTGGGACACCTGCAGGGGAGGCTCCCCAGGAAGAAATGACTGTGCTATACATGAACTCCTTTGACAGGTCAAGTTTGGCCTTAGGCTGCAGTCAACAGGCTCAGGTCTCTGATTTCCAGTCAAGGTTATTCATTTGGTTTTAAGTTAAAAACAAAACAAAACCTCGGTGTTTGGCAGGCACAGTGGCTCACACCTGTAATCCCAGCGCTTTGGGAGGCTGAGGCTGGCGGATCACCTGAGGTCAGGAGTTCAAGACCAGCCTGACCAACGTGGAGAAACCTCATCTCTACTAAAAATACAAAATTAGCTGGGCATGGTGGCACATGCCTGTAATCCCAGCTACTCAGGAGGGTGAGGCAGGAGAATCACTTGAACCCAGGAGGTGGCAGAGTTCCAGCAAAATTGATCAAACTCACTGCTTATGTTTACAGGAGTAAAGGAAAATGTAAGGTACTTAAATTTTATACTTCAAGAAAAGCCAAAATATCCATCAGACAATAAACATATCATTTAGCTATTATTTCCATAATGACAAATAATTTATTAAGTAATCATATATTAACACTTCCAGGAATGTTGAGTTTTATCTCATAGAATTTAACATTAAACCCAGACATGCAGATAACAGGATACAGAATAGATTTTTCCACTATCACAAATACTCCACCATACAGAAAAGAGGAACTGTTTTTCTTTTCATAAATCACTAATGTGTCTACCACAATTTCTTGCGGAAATGAATTTATTTCTCTGTAGCTACAAAGAAAAATCTCACACAGTAATATTCCTGAAACTAAGCCCTGAAATTCTGCTTGAAATCATCCACAAAAAATACCGACCTCAGGTACTTATTACACATTTTTAAGAGAAGAACAAATAAAACTAAGATTTTTGTTTTGTTTTTTTTTTGTTTTTTGTTTTGTTTTTTTTTTTTTTTTTGGTATATTTAGTAGAGATGGGGTTTCACCGTATTAGCCAGGATGGTCTCTATCTCCTGACCCTGTAATCCGCCTGCCTCGGCCCCCTAAAGTGCTGGGATTACAGGTGTGAGCCACCACGCCCGGCCCTAAAAATAAGAATTTTTAACAAATTAAATATCTGAGTAGATTTTTTTCTGATAGTCACATTTTTATGTTTTTGTGATAATATTTTCCCATCTTCCAACCTTTATCAATAAAATTCATTGTATAGTTAATAAAAATGCAAGTTGAAATAAGAAAGTAAATCTTTTCAAGATGACACACCCAAGAGTGACACTCCTGGCTGGAATAATACACCTGACTCTAGTGTAAGTCAGGACATCCTATCATGGGGATCCTCCCACCTCTATTCTGCTCACCGAAGTACTCAATAACCACCTTCTCCAGAGACTCTGCACTGTGCCCCCACGTGTGCCTGAGGCCATTTTACTTTGCAGGGCCTTGCACAATCTTGCTAGAGAATAAATTTTCATTGTCTTTGGGGAGTTTTTCTCTCTTTGCAATTCTGAAAAAAACCAGATGGTCGGAATTATTTCTGTCTTTCCCCTAAATATAAGCATTCAATTTGGCTGCCAGCAGTGTGTCTCCAAGAAATGGAAACTGGGGTTGGAGAAAGAAAATCTTAAGGCCACAAAGATTTAGCTTTTTAGATAAAGGGTAAAGCAGATTTATATCACCTAGCAGTAATAATGTAAAGATTCAAGTTAATTGTCTACAAATAAAATAAAATACCACTGGCTTAGATATGTAAGTTCCGGACTTAACGGGACAGTGCCTCCACTGCATGGGATAGGTACTATGCATATATGGACATCATAAAGAGTATTGAATGCCTGCATTTGAACTCCTGACTTAATATGACACTCATTTGGCTCAGTGACAAATGCACCTGCACCAAACTCATATCAAGTCACTAAATCTCTCATCTACATTATATCTATTCTGTAGATACAAAGCCCCAAAATGTACATACTATACATACAGTTGGTACTGACATGAAGTCCCATTGCTTTTTTTTTCTTCTGTGGGCAGAAGGAGTCTTCACTTTGGAGTGGTTTCTAAAACGCAGTTTACATTAAAAGGGACAGAAGAGTGTAAGTGTGTGTTGTTGCCCTGACAAGGTCCCATTTTTTTCTAGGAAGTACAATCTTAGTTGTCCTTGAGTTAACTTGAATTGAGGTGTTTCTTCTTTTGAAAATACTAAGTTTTCTAGTTCTTTAGTAGGAGAGGTAGTATGTTCCTATCTTTTTTGATGAGGGGTTCAGATGTTACATTACCCCTCATTTCTTCATTCAGAAGAAGATGGCCTTAGCGTGCTGAAGACGAATTAAATCATCAACACTGGAAGACCCAATTTAGTCAGTAGTATAGAAGACTTTGTCTTGTTCCATCCTTGAAAAAGCCTAAGAATGTCAAATAGAAAAGAGGTACAATTTAAAAAAAGGGTTCCAACCTTTTAACAATCACGACTGATGATAAACCACACATGCAGACTCCTTTAGACAGTTTCGTTACAGCTACTTTGGCTGAGGTTCACACTGCTAACCTCTGGCAGCTCACTAAGATAATCTCCTTTCAGGGATAGAATTAGATTGCTGGAGCAAAGGAGAGCTTGTTTTATTAAGTTACTTAAAAATTGGGCTCTCAAAAATGTCACAGTATTGTGACACACTTGTAAGAACAGTATCTGTTACCTGTGCACTTGTTCCTTAAACATAATGAATGCACACTTTTGCAAAAAGTTAGCTTATTAATCTATTCAAATTCTACCCAATCTACAGTAGTTACTATAGACTCAAAGTAAATTTTAATGAGGCAGGCATGGGCTGGACTGTATTGAAATGTCAACGAAGTCTAACAACTAAAGCATCAAAAGGCACTACTTGACTTGCACAAATTATGGTAGAAAAATGCATTATTTTAAAATATTTTCAAGGTGCCATATAACATGCCCATTTTAAAGGTTCATCCTTTTCAGCTGTGAGTAATTTTGCTGTGTACTTACCAAAAGTCACAAACCATAAATACTACTTTGTCCCATAAAAGTTATTTCCAGTAAAATCCCATGTACTTCCTG
>CAUYLG010063696.1:0-35686 GCA_963573385.1 Cacajao melanocephalus
TCGGAGGCTGGATCTGGAGTCCTGGCTCTAGAATATCAAGAGGTCCCTCTTTCTGGACATCTGAGCATCATCGGAGGCTGGATCTGGAGTCCTGGCTCTAGAATATCAAGAGGTCCCTCTTTCTGGACATCTGAGCTTCACTGGGGGCTGGAACTGAGTCTCAGATCTGGGACATCAAAAGTGGGGTGGCTCATTCTGAATGTCCAAGGTACAACAGAGGCTGGAGCTGGGGTCTTGGCTCTGGAGCATCAGCGGTGGCTCCCTCTGGACACCTGAGGTTCATCAGAGGCTGACACTCTGCTCAGTACACAGGACTCTCCTGGACTCTCAGCCTGCTCTTGGCTGAGCACAGGCTGACTCATCTGGGGGGTGCACTCGGAAACTCGTCTCCTCCTCTTCTCACTGCTGCCTGGTCCATCACTCAGCACCATCCACGTCACCATCTTCATCAGAAGCTGGGTCAGGTCTGCTCTGCCAAGTGATGGCCACGATCGCCAAGGCGGTTCTTTCTCTCAGCAAAGGGGCCATGCTCAGTCCTGTGCACTTACAGCTAGCTGGACTTGGCTGCAGTTCTCAAGGCACCTCCCTGTGAAGGAGAGGAGGAGGAGAAGCAGGAGGAGGAAGGAGAAGATAAAGAGAGAGGAGGGGGGAAGGAGTAAAGAATGAAGGGAAGGAAGGAGGAGAAAAAGGAAGAAGAGGGAGACAGAGGAGGAGAAGGGAGAAGGGAAGGAAAAAGGAAGGAGGAGAAGAAAGAAAAGAAGAAGGCCGAAAGGAAGAAGGAGAAAGAGGAAGAGGAGGGGGAAGGAGAAAAAAGCAGAGAGAGGAAGAGAAGGAGGAGAAGAGGGAGGAAGAGGAGGAAAAAGAGAAGGTGGGAGAAGGAGAAGGAGGGAAAAAAGGGAAGAAGAGGAGGAAGAGAAAGAGGAGGAGAGGAAGGAGAAGAGGGAGGAGGTGGCAGTGGTGTCTGTGGCTGAGATGCTGGTGGTAGTGGTGGTGGCCGTGGTGGCTGTGGCAGCTGTGACGGCCGTGGTGGCTGTGGCAGCAAAAGCAGTCAGTCTCTCCTTCCTCACAGGGAGCATGTTCTTATCATCTGCTCAAGCGAAGCCAGGTGTGCGGACTCAGGATCCATCTTGACTTGGGCCTAGCACCCTTCGGCCCCGTGTCCCTCAGTGCCCCTGCTCAGCCCAGCTGCTCTGGGGGTGCAAGGCTCACCTTCCAGCTTGGCCAGCACTCCTGCCATGGGCAGGGATGGGTCTGAGGCTCCACCTTTGCAGCCCTGCTCAGGAGCCATTTTGAGGAATGACTTTGGCCCCAGCCTGACTGGGCCATCTTGGCCATCACACGCCATCAGTTCAAGCATGATAACCACTAAACCCGGCACTGGGGAATGTGGGAAGAGGAGGAGGAGGAAGACTCGAAGCCCTGGGGGAGCTTCCTCTCTGGGGCTCCAGGAACCAAGGCAGTGAGCTCAGCTCAGAACCCCTCTCCACCACCAAAGCCAGACTTGCCCCACCTCTTCCCGTACCATCCCTTCTGGAAGGAAGCCTGGCATCCCACGATCCACAGAAGGAGGGGACCAGACAGGCGTTAGTTCATCCAAGCATGTGTCAACCTCCGGAGCTCTAAGAGGCACCCTCCCCTTGAGAGCCCAGTGGGCGCGGCAGGGTGCTGGCAGCTGTGTGGGGTTCCAGCTGGCTCCCCGCCCTCCCACCCATCACACTGCCCCGTGAGACAGAAAACCCAACACTCACTCTCCTTATATTAGTAGCACATCCATCACCGTTTGTTAAGACAGGAAACACATTTATTGAGAGCACAGTGGGGTGTGCCAAGCCCTGTGCTTTGCCGCATCACAGCACCCTCACAACAGCCCTGTGAGGTAGGTGAAACAGCCCACTCCCCGCATGCAGACACCGAAGGCTCGGCAGCTCCCCTAGGCCTCAGGGTTCCTGCGGGGTGGGCAGGGGTCCAGCCCGCGGCTCTGACCCCAGGTCAGCGGCGTCCATCAGTCAGAGGGCGGGTCTCTACTCAAGGGGGTGCCCCGGGTCCAGAGTCTCTGGGTCCAGCCTGTCCCGTGGGAATAGGTGCAGGGCGTCCCCGTGGCTGTGGAGGCTGAGAGAGACACAGTTGCAGATGAAGGCCACCTGCCTCCTGCCTCGCTGGCCGACAAGAGTTCACAGACAGGCAGGCCCCAGGAGGAGGGAGAGGAGGGCGAGTCCGTGCTCAGGGGCTTCCAGCAGCATGGGGGGTGAGGGGAGCACCCAGCCACCAGCTCCGCCCATCTACCTACTGGCCCCTCAACTTCTGGTGTCCTCTACCCTACCTTGGACTCTGCCCACCTGCAGAAACTTCTGGAAGCATCACTCTAGTCCTGACGCCCTCCCACAGCTGCAACCTCCAGTTTTTCTCACCTTGATAACCCAGAACCCAGGACTCTCGGCCTTTCTAAACGCTATCCCCAGCTCTTCTGCCCAGCCTATCCAGCTTTGCTGTTTTTCTTAAAACTCAGCCTCTTCCTCCTCCAGAGAGCTTTCAACCTTCCCCTCTGAATCTCTCCCGTCCAAACCTGCTGAGTCTCTGTATTTAAAAGCAAACCCCTCCCTCTGCCACTGTCCCCCCAGAGCGGGCTGGTGCTTCCCCTCTTGCCCTCCACTCTGCCCACGAGTCCCTGGGGCCAGTGCAGACAGTTCCAGGGGGCACAGGACTTCTGCAGCCAGCACCCAGCAGCCCAGGTCTCCAGCTGGGCCCACAGGAAAGCCAATGTGAGAGCACCTGCACGCCAGGTCACAAAGCATTTATTCCACATAAACAATCCCATTGAACCCCACAGTAACCATACCAGGCAGGTGTGACACTTTCCAGGTTACAAACAGCAAACTTTCCCAGGCCACATAGTCAGAGGAGTTGGGGGGGCCTTGAACCCAGACCTTGAGTCTCACGAGTCAGCCTATGGTGTGCAGCGAGGATTCTCAGGGCTCACGGTCATCCCCCAAGCAGACCCTGTCATGAATTACCCCCGTTTCTAACAGGTGGGAAAATTGAGGCTCAGGGCGGTTCAAGTAACCTACCCGGTACCCATGCACCATTCTTTGGGGGTGAGACAGATAAAAGGAATACAGGTCTGGGGTCTGACACCCCCGCCCTCCACCCCCAGTTTTCTGGATGTCTAAAGCTGCATCGCAAACCCGACAGGTGCCTCACAGGTCATTGCTGATTGTCACCAATGGTGGGAACAAGGACTTGTCAGGGGAAACAGCCTCCTCCCAAGGCAGGTGCTTCTGAGGGCTCAGGGACATCCCTCCGCTTAGAAATTGCCAAATGTATTACACATTCTCAAAATCACAGGCACCGCAGCGCCAACAGAGACACTTTGGTCTAGATGAAGTTTTATCCTAGATATAAATGTTTCCAAAATATTGCTTCCACTGGGGGAAACCCACCAGTGACTGCCTGTCCCTCAACTGGCAGGGAGGGCAGTGAGGTCCCAGAACAGGCAGAGACCTTCCCCAGTACAGAGCTTCCTCCGAAGACTCTGCCAAGAAACACACCCTTTCCTCTTAAACAAATGCTCGTACACTAGGCAAACAGCCCATTCAGCTCTTCACAGCTATTTAAACCCTCCCCTCCCGCAGGGGGCGAGCATCTATTAGGCACCTACTAGTGCATGAGGTGGGGTGCGTATGGGGCTCAGAGCGGGGCTCAAGGGCAGCTTTGTGGGGACCTCCCTGAGCCTGTGTCCCCACCCACCCCCGGGAGACCAGGGCCAGCTCCGCCCACCTCCAGGGGACGCTAGGCACCCGATAGAGCCTCCCAGCCCTAGGTCACACACAGGCCCAGCCTGAGGGGACCCCAAGGCCCATCCAGGAACAGATACCTAAACACAGACTCAGAATCTCTGGGAGGGGCTCCCTGCTGTGAAGCCCCATGAGAGCGATGAGGAGGGGCCCTCGCTGCTTCCAAGTTCCCAAGAACAGGGGATAGGCATGGGGCAGACACCAGGGGCCACACTGCAAGGGCCCCTCAGCAGAACCCAGGGAAGGAGAGAGTCAGGGGACTCGTGTGGGTGCTCCTGGGGGCAGGCATGATAGGGACCGAGGTGTGGTGGCCAGACCTCACAGTGAAGCTCAGGCTGCTAAAGAAGAGGAGGTGGATGAGACCCGAGGCAGCAACGGGGCCAACGGCCTGCCCGCTGAGGCTGTGACAAAGGGGTGGGGCAGGGGAGGCTGGCATGGGGTGGGGGCCAGGGTGGGGAGCAGAAGGAACACCCAGCTCAAGCCCCCACCAGCTGGAATGTGGGGACGTGAGAGCCAAATACTGCTCCCCCACATGCCAGAGGCGAGAGCTGGAAAAGGAACACAGAGATCTGGTGAAGAGACCCCGGATCTGAGGCGGCCTGTGCCTGGGGTGTCTGGAGACCCCCGCCAGTGCACCTTCTCTGATGTAGCTGAGTACCCTGGAGGGCACAGTCTCCTTCCTCCTCCCTACACTCCTCTACCAGAGCACTCCTGGGTGCTTGGCAGGGGCGGGGCCGCACCAGGCTGCACTTGCTGGGAGCTGGCAGGGGTGAGCCAGACCAGGCAGGGGTGAGCCAGACCAGGCAGGGGGCCTTATTGGGTGGACTCAAAAAAGCACAGGCTGTTCGTGCAAGGCTGGGTGGTTGTGGCTCCGACACCAGCTGTCCCGATTCTCAGCAGGCTCGTCTGGGAAATCGGCCCGCACTCCAGTTAGAGAAGGGAAAGTGTCCCAGACCCCCAAGCTTGGTGCCAGGCCGACAAAAGGTGGCAAAACCCACCTTCTGCACCTTCTACCAAGGCAAGAAAAGGGCCGTGAGGAAGTGCGGAGCACAGGGTGAAGGAGGGTTAGTACCCCAAGCACGCCACCCAGAAGCCCCTCTGCGTCCTCTCTAGGTCACCCCGCTCCTCCTCCCTAACAAACCAGGGGCATACACGAATGTTTGCAGAAGCCCCTCCAAGCAGACAGACTGTCCCCTCATGGCACCGACAGGTACAGCAAACCCCAAAGCACCACGGCCCTGCCAGCTACAACCCGCTGGGGGGAAGCAGCAGCCCACGTGGAATGGGGGCGGGGCAACCTCTGAGGAAGGGAAAAGCCATCACTCTTCAATCAAACAAATATTTACCCTGGGCCCACAGGGCTAAGCACCTGCAGGCCGCTCCACCAGCGGCTTGAACACGCCACTGACTGTGGGAAGCGCAATCCCAGCAGAAGGTCAGGGCTGACTTTTTATCCACTTAGGACTAGCAAAGCCATCACTCACACTTTCAAGACAAACCCCCACATATGCCCATCCCCAGGGAAAGCCAGCAACTGCACAGCACTGTGACAGCACACCCACCATCGGCCCTCACAACAGCCCTGTGAGGTAGGCTTTCTGGTGACCCACGGCTTAGAGAAAAGGAGATTAAGGGTCAGAGAGGCAAAGGGTTAGTTAAGTGGCCCCTGGGTCTGCCAGATCGTGAAGCCCAGGCTCTTCCTAACACACAGCACAGCTTCTCATCAGATAGCTAAAGTTCCATCCCATGACGGCGAAGCAAGGCTCCTGCTTTTCAGACATGGCATACATACGTCCGTAAGGTACAACACGGCAATGGTTAACAGGCTAATGAAAAGCGAAATAATAAACTCTTAGTAAAGGTCACAAACATCAAGGCTTGCCTTGGTTACAATTTCATTAGCTATCCGTCCATTCGCCAGAGAAGGCAGGCACCAGCCTACCACTCACCAGGCTCTGTGTTGGGCACCCAGCCTGCTGGCATCTGAGCCCAAATGGTGTCAGGTAGGGGAGGGAACAATGCAGTGTCTTTGATGGCTGGTGCCTAATATTTTGGGGAAAAGGACACCACCCAAGGGGCCTTTTGAAGATGGACACATGTAGGTGCTGCCCACAGGCCAGGCAGAGGCAGGAAGCACACAGCATTGAAAACGCACAGCCAAGTGTGTCCAGCCTCTCAGGCGAGCGTGAATGCGTTCCCCCCGGGGGGTCCAGGGGCATTGCCCAAAGAGTCTTCCAAACCCCTAGCGCAAAAGTTCCAGCCACAATTCCTCCTGTCCTACCATACACCCCTCCATATTTAGAGATAAGCGCTTTCCCACTCGGCTGTCTGAGTGACGCTGTCTCCCTGGCCTTTGATCCTCACTCCCCTGGCACACCCCCGGGGACACGCACACCGCCCTTCCAGAATCACAGTTGAAAATCACAGTTACACGGTTCCTCACAACAGCCCTGCGAGGTAGGTACCACAGCCCTCCCCGGAAGGCAGGCTCAACCCGAGCTCTCACAGTGAGTTTCAACCACACAAATTTGTCCAGCCCCAGGGTCTTGGCTTTGCCTCTTCTCCTTCCTCTCCAAGGCAATGAATAACATTCAGAACTCCAGGTCGAACCCCCAAGACTATGCCTCAACCCCCACCCAGGCAGCAGGTGCTCTGGGAGTTCTCACCCGGTCTGGGACCCACAGGACAGCTTGGGGCTGCACCCAGAGTCTGTAAAATGCCACATGCCTTGGACACCCAGGTCTGTCAATGGAGTGTTCTCTGCAGACCCCCACATGGGAGGTGCTTCTTCTCACCCACATGAACAATCACCTCCCCCAATTTTCTCTAAATAGAGCTGGGCATTATCTACTCTTGAAAGGGGCAGGAATGGCTCCAAGATCACCTCCAGGAAAGGCCAGAGTGCTCTAATGACTTGAAAGCCTGCTCACGGCCAGAAGCAACCACTCAGCTCAACCCCCAGCTCTCATTTTGGCCTCTCAAGGATGTGGACTGTGATTTCTGAGCACCCAGGGAACACAGTTGGCTGATTCCAGTTGTACAGGGAACACAGTCAGAGGGGCAGTCAAACCTGCAACATGACTCGAATCTACAAGTCTGAGCTGATTCTGGGACCTCTCCTTGTCACCGACACAAGCATGGCCCATTACCAACATGTTCATTGTTTTATGTCTTTCTTTTCTTTTCTTTTTTTTTGTTTTTTTGAGATGGAATCTCACTCTGTTGCCCAGGCTGGAGTGCAGTGGTGCCATCTCAGCTCACTGCAACCTCTGTTGCCCGGTTTCAAGCGATTGTCCTGCCTCAGCCTCCTGAGTAGCTGGGATTACAGGTGCCTGTCACCATGCCTGGCTAATTGTTCTGTAGTTTTAGTAGAGATGGGGTTTCACCATCTTGGCCAGGCCGGTCTTGAACTCGTGACCTCGTGATCCACCTGCCTCAGCCTCCCAAAGTGCTGGGATTACAGGTGTGAGCCACCACGCCCAGCTGATGTTCATTGCTTTCTTTTAAAAGACAGTGTGGCAGTGGGTCCTTGTGAGCCAGCTCTAGTATAGCACTGGCTAATTTTTTAAAAATGTTTGTTGGCTGTGAGTGAATGAAGGAGTGAAGGAATGAATGAATGAGTTACAATCACTGCCGTCCAGTGGAGGAAGCTGAAAGGCTGAACGCAAAGCTCACAGCAAGGACGGTGCGCTAGGCAGGGTGAGGCCTGGGGAGGACCTCTCCATTCATGGGTGGGAGGGCTTGGCCCCAGACCACCCGGGACCCCAACCCCGGGTCATAGTCACGGTGTGTGACGCATGGGAAGCATCATGGGGAAGAAGCCGTGGGTGACAGTGGCAGACGAAATCCAGCTGGGACGTGCTCAGCAGTGACCCCGGAGGAGGCAGCTACAAGAAAGGGTGTTTGCTTCATAACCACAGCCCATGGCACTACACAGCCCACCCAAAACAAAAGGGTTTGCTTTCAGGAGAAGACAAGGCCAAAAGCACCGGCTCAAGATACGTAGGCTGAATGCATAGATGGACAGAAGGAGCAACTCATGCTGAGAGTCATCGCTGGCCTCCCAAGCTTGGATACCAAGATAAACATGTGGGTGAGGGCTTCAGACAAAGGCAAACAGTGCTCAGTGCTATAGTAGAGCGATCGGTGGGCCGAAGCAGCTCTGCTGAGAGTGGAAGATGCTCTGGAGAGAAGGGCGAGTTCTCCTTGGGTGATGTGCCCTCCCCAAATGGCTGTGACTGACTTTCAAGCCCTGATAGCTTTGGGCAGAACATGCCCTTTATTCTGCTCCTTGGAATGCAATTGCCCCAGTTGAAGAAAAATGAAAGTGGATTCTCCCATCAGTCCTGATCCAAAATGTTCCATTCCTCAATTAAACCCCAAAGACCACCATGGAGGCCACACATGCAGGCCAGGGCTGAGGACATTTGTTGATACATCACAGGGTGCTGGGAACCCAATTTTCTCCTAAGAGGTGGGAAAATGGAGGCCCCAGGGTCTGCCTTGCTAGGGGTTTAATAGGAATGAGTGACTGGGCTGGTGGAAGGGCCACCAACTGATGGTACAGGGTGCTAGGAGGTGGCTGTCTGGACCTTGAAGGTTCAAAGAGCTATTCCTGTCCCACAGGGGTGTTATGGAGGGCAAGATCGGAGTGCACAAGCACACCAGAGGTTCAGCCTGTGGTGTCTCCACCTGCCAGTGGAAGGTGTCCTTGTCCCCATCACCCACTTCCCAGGGATAAGCAAATCCTAAAATCAAACAGACCTGAAAGGCCACCTAGGCCAACCCCACCCCATTGGAATCTCCTTAAAACTACCTTCCCCGAGGGCTGCCTGGCTGGTTCCTTGAACACCTCCAGTGAGGTAAGGCTCCCTACATCCCAAGGACACCCAGGACCAGTCTCTTCAGAAAGCCATGACCCAAGGGACTTGGACAAACAGTTCACAGAAGATAAGATACAATTTGTTAATAAACATAGGTGAAAGCGTTCGCCCATCATTAGTAATTAAAGCAACGCAAGTTAAAATAATGCAAAAGTAGTCTATAACAGAGACAAACTAGCCATATCTTAATTAAATGGTCATACATTGCTGAACATTGGAAAATGCTATAAGCCTTCTGAAATTAATCAATATCCATACAAAGATCCATAGCCTGTCTTTCAAGAAACTTAACGAAAGGAAATTCATTCATTCATTCACCAATCCACGTATTCACCATCCTTCCGCCCTCTTATCTATCAGCCGAACACTCACTCACTCACTCACTCACTCACTCACTCACTCACTCCTTCCTCCATTCTTCCATCCACTCATCCAACATTTATTTAGAGTCTGCAACATGCTGGGCATCAGGGATACAAAGGCCAATTCCATAAGCTCCTTGTCCCTGCTAGGGGCTCACAGTCTAGCAGGGGAAACTGATCTGTAATGAAGCAATGATAATTTCTGGGTGGAAGAACATAATTCTTAAGAATGAAAAAAAGGGTGTTCTAAGCAGTTAGTTGTGACATTATTTATAATATTTTTAAAAGATGTTTATACATAAGAATAACAGAATAGTTCCGTGAATGACGCTGTAGCCACTCAACAAGACACAACGCAGACAGTGAGGTTACGAAGATGATGGAACAAGGAAAAACGCTGATGAGAGAATATTACATAGAAGAGGCAGGACGCAAAAGAAAAAAAAAAGTGTCCGTGGTGCACAATGGCAATTAGGTTTTTTTAAAGAAGGGGTGCTCATTAAAATATAGACACCCATTTTTTTTTAAAAAAAAGTACACCTGTAAGAATGTAAAAGGGGCAAAAAAAAAGATGGGTGACATGTCAGGATACTGAGGGGTGGATGCGTTTCCCACTGCTCTGGGTCAAGTGCCATCCACGCCATTTACATTAGGAATACAAGGGGACACAAGGATCTGTCCCAGGGGCCCTGAGGCCGAGCTTCCCATGGAAGGAGTTGGGAGTCACAGGGGGAGGCCAAGGACAGTTGTAGCTCCCGGTGTCACCAGGAAAGGATTTGTGTGTGGGGTGCATGCAAACAACAAAGTCAGGAGACAGAATTTGTTCTCATTTTTAAAAGTTGAAAGAACACATAAAGACAGGCCCTTATCAGACAGGAGCACTTGGACCTACTCAGACCTTGTGGGTCGGGTACAGAAAGGACCGGGTGGGGAGCACGTGAAGGACATTTTACCCTTGGCTTGTGCCATTAGGAACCCTATCCTGAATCTCAGAATCCCAGAACCAAAGAGCCTTTGAATTCCAGATGCAAAACTCTTATGGGTCAAAGACCCTAAGAGCTCTGGTCCCCTCTCATGGCCTCTGCATTTCCAAAAGGACACAGAGAATTCACCAAACCCAAACCCACCCACCCTCCAGGGCACCAGTGGGTCTCCCCAGAGCTTTTCCCACTGGCTCAGTTTGACCCACTGTGACCTGCTGGGACAGCCCCTAGATGTTGGTAGAAGGCTCTCCCAGCACCCAAAGTCACCTGTTCCTTCCAATTTCCTCTTGTACCTGTGGTGGGCCCTCCCTTCCCCACCTTCTGCACCCTTTCATCTTCCTGAATCTCCACTGGCTTTTCTTAACAGCTGTACATGTTCTTTTGAAACACCCTCCTGGTCTTCTGCCCTGAGCCCCTCCCGCCCCATCCTCATCCAACGGAGCCACTTGGCGTGTTGGGGAGAAGCTTCAGCAGGTGTCCCCAGGGATAATAACTGCACCCCCAGACCTCAGTCCAGCCAAGGCAGAGCCTGGAACCCCAGATTCCGAAAGAGGAGGAGAGCAGACCCCTGAGGCCCCAGCACCACGTCAGGCCCACGAGGCCCAGCTCATGTGGTCCTGACACATGGTACTGGAGGCTCGGAAGGTGGCTCCTGGCACACGAATTCCACGTCCTCCGCCTTCCAAATGCGTTGCCATCCGCTCGGTCGGAGCTAGAAGCGTGGGATCCACCCCCTTCTTCCTGCTTCCCTCCCTGCCTCACATCCTGTCTATAACCCCATAGCTCTGATTCCCTCGCCGCCCCGCCCCCCGCCGCCTTTGCCGCCGTCAGCTCAGGCCTCAAGTCTTGCACTAGAGCAACAGCCGCACCCATGCCTGCGCCTGCGACCGCCATCCCACCTAGTGTCTACAGAGTCACTCTGAGCAGGATGCCCCCTGCCCCAGATCACATGGCCCCACCCCGCTCCCCTGCCTTCCACGTGCTCCCTGCCACTGGTCCTGGGTCCATCCAAGTTGTGCTCCTCCTGCTCCGGGCACTTGGTAAGAATCCCGTTTTTTTAGAGAAATCAAGGGAGACTTTGGTCCTCGTTTTTACAGACAAACACAGGCACACAACACACAACTACATACATTTCCTCCACTACAAAGAAAGGAGACTCAACAGAACCAGGGAGGCCCTGGGGGAGGACCGTCAGCACGAACAACCCTCCAGGTCTGCCGTGCAGCGCCCCCGGAGGGCGAGCCAGAGGAGGAGAGACAACCTCAACACAGTGAAACGCAATGCCGCCAGGTTACAGAGCACACCACGAAATGGTTGAGGACACAGAGAGGCCTTGAACCAGGCTGTGGGGATGGCATGTCAAGGGAGCCAGGGTCCCGGAACTGCTTCTGCAACCCGGGGAGGGGGCTGAGGTGCACCTGCTGCCCAGGGAACCCTGAGTTGAGAAGGATGGGTGCCCCGCCCCGTGGAGAACCAGGCCAGAGGGTGGCCCCGGGCACACTGCAGATGGTTGCAAGAACAAGGTTTCCGGTGGCTTGCCCAGGACTCCTGGGTCCCCCTTCTCAGGTGCCCCGGCCACCTTCTGGCCTTTCCCTGCACCAGCCCCTGGACATGAGTAGGCGCCACACCCAGGGTGGTACACAGCGGGCGGGGCCCAAGCTCCACCCAGGGCCTATTGCTCCCTGACTCTCTGCTGCCCCCTGGCGGGCAAAGCCTCCCGCACAGGTGACCCACACCCAGGGAGGGGCCAGGCTACCCACCAGGCTTCACACCACTTGTTCATGCAACTTTCTGCAGGGCTCACGGTCCAAGCCCTTCCTGCCTATCCAGGCCATAGATGGGGCACTGTCAACAGGGACACGTTAAGATCAAACCAAGTAGGCAGCCGGTGCCACTCCACGTTTACAGATGGGGAAACTGAGCAAGAAACAGATGCAGTGAAATGGCCCACACAGCCAAGATAGAGCAACAGCACTCAAAGACCTGGGTCTTGCTGAGCCAGCTCCTCCCTGCCAGGGGAAGGAGCCACTCCCTTCCACCGTCTACAACACAGAACTGGAAAGAAGGCTCCTTCCTTCCTCCCCTTTCCCCCCGGCTTCCTTTCTTCCTACCTTCCTACCACCCTTTCTTCCAGTCATTCACTCATTCATTTAGATCTGAGTCCTTTGTTCAGGGACTTCAGGAGCATAGCTTGAAATTCATCATAACCCTTGGCCCCAAGGCTTCCATTCACATGCCCTATTTACTGATTGTTACATTATTTTATTCTCTATTCATTTATGTTTCATTTCCTCCCAAGTTGCATCTTTCTTTCTTTCTCTCACTCTTCCTTACCTTCTCTGGTTCTTATAAAGCCAGGTGCACAGAACCCGATGAATCAGGGCTCCTGGTCATCACCTCCACCCTGGTCCCTGAGGCAGTACCACTCCTCCATCAAACATCATTCACTCTCTCATCCACTCACCATTTGTCCATCTTTCTTCTTTTGAGTATTTGTTTTACCCGTTAATTGTTTTCACTAAACCCCATGGGCAAAACAGACATGCTTGGCCCATGTATTTATTGGCAATCTTTCTTCCCCGTGTTTAGTCACCTTTTACGTTCAAGTATTTATTCTTTTATTTATGAACCTCAATCACATCTATTTTATTACAGTGGCAGAAGATACAGCCTTGTTTTGGAGCCAGGTGTGTCTCTCTATTTTTCATGTATTCTTTGAAAGGTGTAATGTATTTATCTATTTAAGGAGTATGTATGTAAACTAATTATCATCCCTGTTCAGACAACCTCCCTTAAATATCCATTTATCACTTTGCTTGTTTATTACCTTTCCTTTTTCCTTTTTCACTTCTTTTTATATTTTCTCCATTTTCCCTCCCCCTGGGAACCTGGGCCTGGATTATCTCATCCATCTTCAGGCTTACTGACAGCCTTCTGACTAATCCTAACAGATCCTACTCTTACAGAGACGCCCACGGATTTGTTCTCTTTTTTATTGGTTTTTCTTTATTCTCCCTTTCGCTTTCATTCAGTTTCATTTTTGCCTTTCCTCACCTCTCTCTCTGACTCCCTGACACTTCTCTTCCTGCCTCTTTTCATGCTTCCGGACCTCAGGTGCCCAGAGTGAGATGAGGAAACTCCCCTGGGCAGCTCCTGCCTGGCTGTGCCAACCATTTCCATTTCTAATTCAGTCGTTCATGTGTCCATTCATTCTTTCTGTCATTCTTTCATTTCAATATTTATTCTTTTATTTATGGACCTCAGGTGCACAGAACTGGATTAACCATAATCTGTGGTTCCCAGAGCCTTCTGCACACCAGGCCATGTGGAGCTGCTTTTGTTCATTGATTCTTCTCCCTGGGGATTCGGTGCAGGATTTATTTAACTAGTTCAGGAACCTGGTTTTGAATTGGTCATAATTCTTGCTGCCTTCTCTCCTCTTTTTGTCCTTGCATAGTCCTCTCTAGCACATGTTTATGTCTTTATTTATTCACCCAATGTGTTTGTATTGCTTATATACATCTATACATTTCCATATTCTCTCCTCTCTCAATTTCTCTTTTCATTCTTTTGGGCCTTGAGTGCAAAGGATAGTGAAAATCATCCATTCTCATTCATTCAGCCAGTCACTCCTCTATTCACATATTTGTGTTTTTATTGATGAACCTCAGTGTTTACTATTTAGTATATTTAATGGATAAAATTGACTCATTCTATTTCAGTACTTATCCAGGAAGTACCTTTTCTTATAGGTCTATTTCACTTTCTTTTCTTACATCTATCCCTCTCTTGTTCTTTCAATTTTTCCATTCCTCACTCCTTTCTTGCATTCCTATGGAATGCATGCATTGATCCTTTCTTTCTTTTTTTTTTTTTTTTTTGAGACAGAGTTTTGCTCTTGTCACCCAGGCTGGAGTGCAACGGCACAGTCTCAGCTCACTGCAACCTCCGCCTCCCGGGTTCAAATGATTCTCCTTCCTCAGCCTCCAGAGTAGTTGGGATTACAGGCCTGAGCCACCACAGCCAGCTAATTTTGTATTTTTAGTAGAAATGGAGTTTCAACATGTTGGTCAGGCTGGTCTCGAACTCCTAACCTCAGGTGATCCGCCTGCCTCAGCCTCCTGAAGTGCTGGGAGGACAGGTGTGAGCCACCATGCCCAGCTGCATTGATTCTTTCATTCAGTCTTTCACTTGTGGTAATTTTTAAAACAAACTTCACAGCCACAGATTTGAATTAATGGGAATGGCTTGTGCTAAACCAGCCCCCTTTCATGACCTTGTTAGATCTACTTATTTATGATCTTTTTCACTTCCTTTTTTCCCATTTTCATTTTTTCCCATGCTATTGTTTCTTTCCACCACTCGCTCTTTCTTTCTGTCATTCTTTTGGAGCTCTGCAGCAGGATCAATGACCCTCACCCCCTCTCTACAACACCCTCCTCACTGCTCAATGCAAATCCTTTCTGTCATTCATTCATTCATGCATTCACCACGCATCCATTCAGTCTTTCTATGTCAACACTTATTTTCACACTTCTAGACAGCAGGTGCACCTAACTGGATACTCTACAATCTGCAGCTAACGGACCCTCCCCCTGTGGCCCCATGGAAGCCCTCCCTTCCATGTTGACTCTCTGAGCCGTTCCTTACTTGGGTAGGTGGTTGGCTGTGCTGGCAGCACCGATGCAAATTAAGCAGCCTGCTTGGCTCACACAGCCTTTCACTCCTGTTCCTAGCGTGGCTCTGTCTCGTAACTGCATGCATCTATTTATTTCTTAATATATTACTTTCTTCCTTTTTACACATTTCTTCCCATTTGTTATTGTTTTTCTCTCTCCTACTCTCTCACGCATCCTCTCTTGCACTCTGTCTTCAGAGCTCGGTGCCAGGCAGGGCTGCGTATATCACACATCCTGCAAGTGTCCATCCTCAGCCCGTGCAGCTCCGCGTCTCACGTGTTCCTTTCTTCCTTCCTTCACTCATAGCATCCTTCCTTCCTGCTCCATCTTTTTATTAGGCATTTATTCCTCCATGAGTGGAATCAGGTGCTGTGATTCCACTAACAGAGGAATAAATGCCTAATACTTACGACAAGTCCTAGCCTAACTCCCCTCGTGGGTCTACCCATTTATCCGTTTGGTTGTTATTTCTTTTTACAGTTCCTTTCTCTCTTCTATCATAGCTTTCTATACTTCCTGCCCTTCACTCTCATGCAGCTGGGGGTTCCAGAGGGGACCCCAACACCCCCATCAGGAGGACCCACGGGGCCACATCTTCTCACTCACCTCGTCCTTGTCTGTTTAGATACTCACTGACTCGTTCACTTAGATATTTATTATTTAACGCATAGACTGTGGTTTTCCAGAAATGGACCAGCCATAGCCCTTAATTTGTGATGATCTTTTGCCATCACCTGTCCCATTGCCTTCTTTTACATCTTTATCAATAAATTAATATTTCATAAAAAATTAAATAACATTTCTGTACTGAACATTTGTCACATTTTTTCCTTATTTCTTTATTTTTCAAGATTTTATTTTATTTTTCATTTCATCTAACAGACCTCAGCACCCAGGGCTGGATGACTCAAAGCCCCTCATGCCGCTCTGTTACCTGGCCCTGCACCCCCACACTCCTGGTTCATTCATTCATCCACACACGCAGTATACACTTTTTGGCCCTTCTTTCTTTTGTTATTTACTTACTTATGTGCAGACTTCAAGTGCCCAGACTTAGATAACTTTTGGTAAAAGGACACTCTCGCCTTCGGCCCACTGGGTCCCCTTTCTTTCTTTGCTATTCTTTGAACGCTTTCTCTGTGGTTTATTTTTCTATGCCAGGAGCATGTATTATTTGTATGAGGCCTGATGCTTGGCTTACAATAGCCTGACATGGTTCTCTTTATATAGTTACTCATCCTCTACTTTTTTTTTCACTTTTCTATCTTTTATTTGTTGTTTTAGTGTTTTCTTTTTTTCAAAGCTTTCCCTCCTCCCTTTTCATCACTTGTCCCCTAATTTGCATCTTTTCATTTCGAAGGGCCTCAAAATTGATTCTGCCTACCACTTCCTGCGAATCCATTCTTTCTTTTATTTAGGTTTTTATTTATTTATTTATTTTTGAGACAGAGTTTCATTCTTGTTGCCCCGGCTGGAGTGCAGTGGCACGATCTTGGCTCACTGCAACCTCCGTCTCCCGAGTCCAAGCGATTCTCCCGCCTCAGCCTCCTGCGTAGCCGAGATTATAGGCATGCGCCACCACACCCAGCTAATTTTGTCGTTCTAGTAGAGACGGGGTTTCTTCATGTTGGTCAGGCTGGTCTCGAACTCCCGACCTACGGTGATCCACCCACCTCAGCCTCCCAAAGTGCTGGGATTACAGGTGTGGGCCACAAAGCCCAGCCTTATTTAGGTTCTTTTTAATTGTCAAATATCAGAGGCATATATTTGAATTACACATATATCTTACTCCATAATGACCTGGTATCACTTTGTGTGTTTCCTTAGCACTTAGTGGTTCAACAGGTCTTTTCTATTTATATATTGATTGCCTAGGCATCAAAGCAGATGATGTACATGCACTCACTCTCCTCCTGGCTTGCTTACTTTTTTTACCTATTTACTTGTTTATTCATTCTCTCTTGCTTCGTTCAACCATTCATCCCGTCATTTATTGCATGATGCAACAGACACCAGTGAAACAACCTCTCAACGACATTCACAGTATCTTCAGCATTCCCGCTTCTTGTCACTGAGTCACCCGCCCAGGTACACACAGCGCGCAGTCCAGAACACACACGAATGGCTGATGCAGGCAGAGACACAGTGAATGGTAGGTTTACTCCCAGACCCTTCTGGGGCTCACGTCCTAGACATGCTGGGGGCAGATCTGAGACGAGGGCCCACGTTCCCCAGCTCCCCCCAGGCAGAGCAAGCACTTCCCACTCTGCCCCTCTGCACCGTGGTAAATGACCATCCCCATGAGAAACCTGTTTCAAGACCCCAGAATACATAGAGACACACACACAGTACAGAGTCTCCTGGTGGGAAACGACGGACACAGAGTTCATTTTTAAATAGGTGGCTTTGTCTGTCACAATATAAAAATATTTTGGCCTTTCAAGGCAAATACAAAAGAAACTACCCATTACCATGGCTGAGTGTCTCAGTCCCAAACAATAAGAACTTGAAGAGGTTTAGCCGGAAACTTTGAAGACAGAAAATCTGCCCATTATGTTTTCCAGACATTTCGAGGGGGTGAGCGAAGGTCATTGGAGCTCGAAGCCCATTTGGAAGGCTGCTCCCCCGGCCTGCGTTTTCTCCTTGGCCCTTTGAAGGGCCCCCAGCTCACAGGGCACTTCCATCCTAGTCTGCCCTGCAGCACAAGAGCCAAAGGGAGACTCAATCATGAAAGGACCATTCATTTAGAAGAGTGAAAAAGAAGAATCTCTTCTGGGGTCCGACATTTGAAGCCGCCTATAGAATTCTTTTGCCACAGAGACAACACAAGGAGGCTGGGGGCTCCCGTCTTAGGGAACAGAAGCCCCCAGGTCTGCACTCAGCTGGACTCAATGGGTACCCATTTCCCCGTGCACAGACCCCCCAGCCAGTGCCCGCCAGCCCTGCCACGAGGTCCACCTGGCAGTGTGCTCCGGGAGGCAGGCCCCACCCTCGGCAGCAAAGCCACGCATGTGCTCTTTATACTCCAGCCACTTACGATTTCAAGCTGGAGGGGGCTGGGGTCCCACATTCGAGGTCCCTTTCCACGCAGGAATCCAGGTGATGGCATCGGCTGGAAGGAGAAGGCACTAGGTCACTGACTGGAACCTCACTCAGGGAGGAGGAGGGCAGATAAGGACAACAGCCCTCAGGGGACAGGGGTGGCCTGGGGCAGCAACTCCCCAATGCAAGCATGGCATCGGGAAGCCGTGCATTTCTCTTGTCACTCCCCTCACCCACCAGCTGCCCATGCAGCAGAGAGGGCAGGTGTGGAGACACGGAACAGACTTGGGTTGGTGCTGTGCACAAAGCCAGGTCCTGCTCTGTGGGACCCAAAGGGTTAGGGCACTGCGGAGATGAGAAGGGGGTGGCCCAGGCCTGGAAGCTGCTCCCCTTGAGGACCGGGCATGAGCCTGTGCTCTGGGAGAAGCCAGGTGCCCACGTCAGTGAACAAGATGGCTGGTTCTGGAGGAGACCAGAGAAGCGGGCTGTGACCGGGAGGGCAGCCCACAGTGGGCTGCTGGGATACTAAAGGGCAGCGTTTCCCAAAACCATGGCTCACATGTGTGCCTGGATAGACAACGCCACTGCGGCAATTCTGTTCACATGGCGGTAGGCCCTGGGAAGCACCACAACCAGGCACAGCCAGTCTTCGGTGGCAAGATTTGCCTTACATTTTCACTTTTTTTTTTTTTCCTGTTTTAATCGGGCAGCAGGCTGGGCCAAACGTGGTTCAGAATGCTACAAAGATTTTAAGCTTTGAAAAAAGGTGACTTCGAGGGAACATCACACACCAGGGCCTATCAGCAGGCGGGGGCTGGGGGAGGGACAGCATTAGGAGAAATACCTAAAGCAGATGACGGGGTGATGGACGCAGCAAACCATCACGGCACGTGTACACCTATGTAACAAACCTGCATGATCTGCACATGTACCCCAGAACTTCAAGTATAATAATAAAAGGGAAAAAAGTGACTTCAGCAATGTCAGACATGTACCATGACTCATCTGTCAAGACCCACAGGATGTGGCCACGGAGAGTGAGCCCTAATGATGTGAACCAAGGCCTTTGGTTAATCATGTATCAGAGTTGCTCCATCGATTGGAACAAACAGAGCACACCACACGGAGGCAGCGTGTGAATGAGAGGGGAAACGGTGGGGACAGGGTCTGGGAATTCTCTGTACTTTCCCACCGATGTTTCTGTAAACTGAAAACTACACAGACAAATCAACAGTTTATTTGTTTTAAAAATGTGTTGAATCAGTGGCTTTTAATATCTATTCACAGAGTCTACTTAAGGTGAGGAGGTGTCACAGAAAGGTGACCTGTGATGGCCAAGGTCCCACCAGGGCAGCAAGATGGGTGATGGGGCAGTGAGGGGTTGGGCCAGAAGGACCACAGAGCAAGGCTAAGGTCTTCAAATACCCTCTCTGGGGACTGTTTCCTGGGTTAGGCACAGGAGGAGGTAGGAAGCCAAGGGGAGACCATGGGACGCCCCTGCAAAGCCACCCAGGAAACAGAGAGGCCATGAGAGGGATTCCGGGGTCACTGGGGGAGGCAGAAGCCACAAACCACAGGTCCCAGCACTTTGGGAGGCCGAGATGGGCAGATCACCTGAGGTCAGGAGTTCAAAACCAGCCTGGTCAACATGGTGAAACCCGGTCTCTACTAAAAATACAAAAGTTAGCTGGGTGTGGTGGTACACACCTGTACTCCCAGCTACTCAGGAGGCTGAGACAGAAGAATCACTTGAACCTGGGAGGCAGAGGTTGTAGTGAGTTAAGACTGCGCCACTGTACTCCAGCCCGGGCAATAGAGTGTGACTCCAACTCAAAAAAAAAAAAAAAAAAAAAACAGGTCCTGGGAGACGAGCTGCCCGCCCCTCTGTGGGTCTTTGAGGGACTCCCAAAGCTGCCTGTCCCCAGGCCTTTCAGGGATCTCTCCAACCCACCCCTGCTGACTCTGCCTCTCTATTCCCAGTCGGTCTCTAGCCAGGATGTCCCAGGCCCGGCCAGGACACAGGAGATACTTCTTGCCTCCAAATCCTCCAGAGAACTCCATCCCTGGCCTTGCCCTCCACAAACACTGTTTTGCCATAACTGGTTATATGATAACCAAAAAACAACAGGTCTTAAAATAAGCGTTAGTGAAGCAATGATTGGTGCATGGGTGACTGAGGGGCAGACTTCAGTGACCTAAAGGCTACCAGACCACTCAAGATCGTTTCCCACCCTCCCTCCGAGACTGTGCGCGGCTGGGGTGGCCTCTCACCATCGCCGCGTCCTAACGTGGCAACGAGACCCCAGACCAAGAACACACGGCGAGACCAAAAGCACTGCCATTTCCCGCAGGACTCAGAGCGGGTACCTTGGTTTGCCGTTTTCGTTTTGTTCTTTTTTGTGTCTTTCAGGGAAGCAGGGAAATCAGAAGCAGGCAGGAGCATCTGGGCTTTATCCTGCTTCTGCTCCAGGGACCCCACGAACCCTCAGAGCCCCTGACTGTCCTTAATTAACTCTGTGTGCAGACCCCAGACTGCTCTGCTACAGGGAAGCCCCGGCAAATTCGTGCCTTGGTTTAAAAAGCTGCATGTGCCAGCTCTAAGCTTGCGTGATGTGTTAATAACGCAGTGCTGGGCTGGAATCTTAACAAATGTCAGAAAAGCTGCAGAGATGAGTCACTGTCTGGAACCAAAGGAAAACACGAGGCCTCCTCATAGAGTCCAGCAGAGTAACTGCTACAGGCATTTGATCGAAGACCTCCTAAGTGCGTGCAATGCGCTCACGCCCCACGCAGAAAGCGTTGGTGAACACAGCAAAAACACTCTCCGCAGCTTAACAGGATTAGAAAACTCTTGCTCTGCATCTTAGGATTTTAAAAGTTACTCTTTTCTGGAGACAAACAGCACCTACTTGATCTGGCATGTCTTCGGTGTAAATAACTTATGGCTGTTTCAAACAGAAAAGGACCTAAAAGGATGATTTTTATTAAAATGTTGATCTCAAGAAATAGAGCTTGTCATTACACAAATAATCAGTCTTGCCTCAGATCTCGTACTTCCTACCTGTTGAGTAAATACGACCCTCTTATAACTTCCCCTGACAAACGCAAGCTCTTTGCAGAACTAATTTCCTGTACCTTTGTGAGGCCAGGGCCCTGGACATTACGGACCCATTTATGAAAATGGGAGAGGTAATTGGGACATCTTTTGAAATCATGTCCCCTCTCTCTCGCAGGCCCCCATCAGCCCTCTAATTTTACTTGGTCAGGTTACAGAGGATGTTTACATATGCCTCTTCCTGGAATTTCACTTCTTTTGCTTCAGGAGTGGGCAATTAGAGAGAATTAGGGCCTGTTTGGTGCCTGTTTACCGTTAATGGCTGGAGCAGCGGAGGCAGCCTTGGGAAAGCAGTCTGCCCGTCTAATTGAAGCCGGCAATTTTTCGATTCCTCATTTCAGCTCGCAGGTATTGTAGCAACCAAGGTCACAAAACAAAAGCTGAGCCCACCACAGTAATAGCCCGGTGCAGGCCCGACCAGAGGTTTTGTGAGCTGTTTATATCCTCACGCTGCAGCACAAAGAGAGAGCTGGAAATGTTTGCAGAGCTGAATGGAAGACGGGCAGCCAGTGCAGGCCGGTGACTAATGACTTTTCCAGAAGTTGCCATCCTGTTGGCTTTTTCAGGAAGTTCTCAGCTGACTGGGCCACAGGGCCAACAGAGGTGTTGGCGAGGGTCTCAGGGCCCAAAAGGCACAGGGTGAGCCACGGGGTGGGGGGAACAAACGTGTCCTGGTTCTGAAGCTACAAGTCCAGTCTCATTACGCAAGAGTCACTCGACAGCCCAAAAAGGTGTTCCGGACCAGCCCAGTAGCCCACCTGTTTGGAATAAATGCCCCGTAAAACATGATCACTGCATCTACCTCACGGGGCAGCCCCTGGGAACTTTCTTGCAGCAAGAGCTCTGACCCGCACTAATGACCTCAGTCACCGTGACCTGCTGACCACACAAGTCATGCAGGAGCTAGCAACTGGCAGGAGCCTCACCTCCAGGGTCTGCCGCCAGCACAGCGTGCAACTGTGGGCGAGGTTCCGGGCCTCCGAGGTGTCTGGCTTCCCACCTCTAAGGCAGAGGGGGCAGTGGACCAGTGACCCCCAAAGTCCCAACAACTCCAGAGACCCAGCAAACGAACCACAGATGACCTGCAGGGAGGCCTGAAGAAACCAAGACTGTGAGAGTGCCAAGGCCACTCGGACCACTGTGGGACTGAGGCCTACGGGCTGGAGACAGGGGCCAAGGTCACACTCATAGTCAGGGCTGAGCCAGGTTGTAACCATGTCTCTGGAAAACTGCTCCCGAGTTGCTGGAGAGAGCTAAGAACTCTCTCTTCTGTCTACCTGACAAGTCCCAAGTAGCGACAGTATGACCAGCCAGGAGGAGAGTGGACACCCAATCTGGACACTGGGGGACCTCCGTTCCCTCCTGAAACAGCACTGACCTCCCAGGCTCCTTCTGACTTGGATTATATGGAGGACTGACGGGCTAGTATGCAGTTTTACAAATGAGGCTGGAAGCCAGCACCAGCAAAGTCAGTGACGGGCCAAGACCGACCCGGGCCCCTCTCCTGTCACGGCCCCACCCTTATGGCAGTCTGGGGCAGTCACGATGCAAACAGCTTTCTCTAACCAAAGGGTCCCCTCTCTCACAGCTGCCCACCGACACTGCAGGCCATGAGACCCCCTCCTCTCCTCCCTAACCGTGAAACAACAGCTCTGTGGATTTCTAAACCCCTACCCCCACAGGGAATCACTCTCTGTAATCCCAGCAGCGCCCAGAGAAAAAGCTAGAGCAGCAGAAGGAGCAACGCAGAGGCCAGCGCAGACGTGTGGTGAGCCTTTGGCCCCCCACTGTCCTCCTTCCCCAACTTTCCATCCTGGACCTCTCTCTCCTCGGCCCCATTCTGTCTCTTTGGCTATATTTCGGGCATCAGGCCCAGGCTGATCAAATTTTTGTTTACAGGCACAGCCACACTGATTCTCCTTTGCTAAGAAACTTTCGACAATCAAGCCCGAGAATGAGAGCGTGAGCATCCCAGGGTCGCGTGAACCCGGTGGCTGGTTAAGTGCGTCATTGTGCAGCCTTGAAGCTCCCAACACACACACAAGGGCAGGGGCCCCACGCAACCCCTGGGAGGAACACACACACACTCCGTTTCGGGGAAGGTAATTGAGGTTTTCTTCTTTTCTTCTGAAGAAAAGGCACCTTCCATTGAAAGGGCGCATTCACAGAACCTGGGAAAACTCATCTGCGCTCAGCCCTCCCAATTATCCCCAGGTGGCTGTTCCCCACAGGGGGCTCCCCCACATTCCTCTCTGCCGAGCCTTTGTTTCCATCTGAAACGGCCCTGGGAGCTCCCAAGCTAAGAGTCTCCTCCTTAAGCCCCTGCCAAAGACCCTATTCACTGCTGAGAGTGGAGGCCAGCCGAAGGTGGTGGGCAGCCTTCCTTTCTCCCGGGGTAGGGGACTTAAGAACTCTCCATCTGGATTTATTTTTAAGCCCAAAGAAATTGGAGAGCAATTAAGAAAGTCATGGCTACACCCTCCGCCACCGTCCTCTCCCGCAATGAACTCCTCTCTCACAGGCAGCCCCTCACGCTGGGAGGCCCACAGCGGCCCCATGACCCAGCACCTGCTCTGCATTCGGGCAGCCCACGATCGCCAAGGGCTCGGGGGTGACAGGAGCTGAGAGGACAGACAGAGATATGTCCCGAGTCCTTGTCACAGTTTGTCCTGAGTAAAGTGACCACAGTGTTCTATGGTGAGGATGGGGGCTCGGGCCCTGGCCTCAGGACCTGACTCAAACCCCAAAGGCCCTAGGAATTCCAGCTCTATGGGCACCTCAAAAGTGGGCCTCTCGGATAAGGGGTCCCTCCATGACCACTGGATCCAGCTGGTGTTGGGACCCCTCTCCTGGCAGGGCACCGTCCTGCTGCAGTGTACGCAAGGCTCCTGGGAGGGGATGCAGTAGGCGAGGGGCCACATGCTCCTCACCAGCGCCAAACCTTTCCTGGCTCTGAAACACCGACCCGATCTGTGCCAAGGAGGCAAGCCTGTTCTGTGACTCCCTTTCCTTAGATGTCCCCAAGAGCCTGTGGGCAGCCCAGCCATGGACGCCTTGTCTGAATGGGGTGCCATAACTGCAGCCTCTCCGCCCCCAGAGTCGTCCTTCTCCTTGCCAGTCCAGGAACCCCACATTTGAGAGGCCTCGTTTCGAAAGGTACAACTCTTTTCTAGACTTTTCCATCTGCTCAAATCAGGCATAGGAGACCAGGCTAGACTTCCTTATTCCTCCTTTGGGAGAGGGACAGGACTCAGAGAAGCATCGGGCAGGGGAAAGCAGTCCTTGGGACAATCACAACTCATTAATTCCAGTCTCCTAAAAAGAAGCCGCCCCCGGCGACCCAGGGCTTTTCCACTGCCGCTCACAATGCCCCCTGCCCTTTAACCCTTTGGGACCTGAATCTGTCTCCCTGCACACCCCCTTCTGTGGAAAGCTCCCTTCCTCTTCGCAAGGAAAAATTCATTAGCAAGCTCATTAAAGATGGGTCGATTTTCTTTTCCATTCTTTCTGGAAGTCAGATTGCTCATAAAAAAACACATTCACGTTATTTCATGTAAATGAATGATTAAGAAGCCCACGCATCCTGTTGCCCCTGAGTCTTGCCGGGTTTTGACATTATTTGGAGAAATGTACTTGGAAAGACATTTGGGGTTTGAATCACAACTCAGGAGACAGGAGGTCAGGGGTCCCACAGGCAGCCATGAGCAACTCACAGGTGAGAGAAGATGGGGGGCGAGGGAGCGAATGAGAGGCTGTTTTCTTCCTTTCCATGAGCTCAGGCCTGAGCTACCCTTTGGTTAGAGGGTAGCAGGTGGAAGAGGAGAGCCAGTTTCCAGACCGGACCACCATCTTCACCCTGACACTTGTGCCACCCAGAAGAGTCCCACTAGAGACGGCCCCCCAGGAACCACTTAGCACTATGACAAATGCCCAGACCTCCCCCACCGCCCTCCACCGACGTGACAGGATCCTCTGTGGCTCACTGCCTGCTCGGTCAGGGTCTCGTCTCCACCCCCTATTGCTCAGGCATTGGCCAATCCATTAAAATAGATGGCCAGGAGAGGTGGCTCACGCCTGTAATCCCAGCACTTTGGGAGGCCGAGGTAGGTGGATCACAAGGTCAGGAGTTCGAGACCAGCCTGGCCAATATGGTGAAACCCCATCTCTAGTAAAAATACAAAAATAGCTGGGCGTGGTGGCAGGTGCCTGTAGTCCCAGCTACTGGGGAGCCTGAGGCAGGAGAATCGCTTGAACCCAGGAGGCAGAGGTTGCAGTGAGCTGAGATCATTGCCACTGCACTCCAGCCTGGGCAACAGAGCAAGACTCCCTCTCAAAAATAAAAAAATATAAATAAATAAAATAGAATGTTCCTGAAAATGATCATGTCTTTCAACACTTAATAACGGCCTTTCGGCAGTTCCCGAGAGGCTCACCGGCAAGGCTGATGTACTATGTCGCGTTTCAACTTCTTTAGTTGAGAAGATGGTATATTTTTACCTTTCTACCACATGACACACAAAACCCCAAATACATGTTTCCTGAGACCGAACACTCACGAGCACCTGAAATAGAACTCAGTGCAAAGATGGCTCCCTTTCAACTCCCGAGAGCCAGGGGCTCGCAAAGTGTGGTCCTGTCTGGGCCTCGCCTGTTTGTCCCGGCCTTCGCTCTGACTCTGCCCCTGGGCTTAGTCCTCCTTGGGAAAGTCCTCAGGTGTCCTTGAGAAACGAGTTCAGGAGCGGAGGGAATCCAGCTCAGACCAGCTACGCAAATGCATTCTCGGAAGCCTGGGACACATCCCCCCAGGAGCCCGGCATCCTGCCCTGTGCAAAGCTCCCCTCCCAGGCCTCTTCTCCACATCACTGTGTTTGCAGGTGGCTCAGCAAATGCTAGCCTTGGAGTAAATGTCACAGGGCAGAGTCTTCCTGGGCCCCCTCCCTGGGTTTAGCCCTGGGCACACACTCCCCCCGTCTCTCCAGGCTGAGGGGCTCTCCAGAGAGCAGAAACAAGCACACAAAGGCAACAGCCAGGTCAGAGCGCCTCTGCCCCCTCTCCCTCCGCCGCCAGATTTGTTTAAAAATAATATCCCCATCCTATTTCAATTTCAGGGGAGAAGGGCAGGGCTGCAGAAGAGCTGTCTCCAAATCCTCTGTTTGATTAAAGAGCATTACGGAGGCTGCGTTGGAAACCGGAGACTCTGCAGGGTAGGGGGCGGGGGGCCTGCACACGGGCTGCCGTGTTTGGAGGACTGGAGGCTGGGCCTGGCCCGGTGTGCGGCTCTGCTCCTCTGCTCCTCCACTTCCCTCTTAGGGACCCCACGCGGGGATGTCCGGGGGGAGTATGGGCATCTGGGCCAAGGACAGTGCTAGCGCTTGCTCAAGGCTCCATAAATGTTGGGGGAAATTGAGCCAGCCTCACCCCATGGTTCAGACCTTTCTCAGGGCCCACCCAGGTCCCCTGGGAAGCCTCTCTGTACTCATTCACACCAGTGGCCACCCCAGGGGTGTCAGATATAAGGGATGTCGGGAGGCGGACATTGCCCCCTAGGGCAGTTGGCTCTAAAAACACCCCATCACCCTAAGTGAGCCACGGGCTCAGTCCCTGGGACCCCAGAAAGGCAAAGTGCCCGCTTCTGGGCCTCCTGTCTTCCTGCCGGCCCAGCCTTCACCCCAGTGTGGCCGTCCAACATGCAACCCTGAGCCCCTGCCCCCCACACCACTTTGCTTGGATGCCATGCAAGCCACCTTGCTGCAAGGGTGCTTCCAGGGCACCCAACTAGACCCTCTGGTCCTCAGTGCAAAGCCCGGCCTCAGGCACCCCTGAACAATCCCAAGCCCAGGCCCTGGCTGGCTCCCAGGTGCATCTTGAATGAGTAACCCACAAATAAACAAATGAGTGCTCGAGTGAATTGTGTGGCTCCAATCCCCTGCTCTCTTCATCTCTACCATTGCTGATTTCATTTAAACAAACAAAAACATTCCCATCTCATTGCAATTTCAGGGGTGAGGAAAGGAGGCCAAGAGAAGAACTCACTGGAAAACCACTATTTGATGAAAGGACACTATCAAAGCCTCATGTGTGAGAAACCACGATTCTCACAGGGCTGGTGGGAGGAAACGTCTTCCTAGCTGAGGAGCAGCGAGCAGTCCCATTTCTTCCTGTGTGAACGGGTCCGTGGGCCGGGAGTGCACCCTGCATCCCGTGTGCCAGTGTGTCCAGCAAAGTACTGAGGGCTCCTGTGTGCCGGCCCCAGCTGTTCTCGGGGGTCTGCCGTGGACGTGGACCTGCCCCACTTACTGTCGCTGGCCCGCAGCATGCCATTGGCCAGGGTGGACTCCCACATGTGCTGGCGGGGGTAGCAAGGCTCTCCACTCTGGGCAGCTGTCAGGCCCCCAGACCTCTGAGGCTATGTGGAGAGGATTCACCTTGGTAGTTTGCCCCCTCCCCAGATTAAATGCTGACACTCTTGAACAGAGAGGAGAGACATGAGCTGACCCTAATAAAATTCTGGTGTCTCAAGAGAGCAAGAAACTCACCCCAAACCAGGAGGAAGGCAAGAGGTTGACCAGGAAGAAGACTTGGGTCCGGGGTGGTGGGTCCCATCAGGGGCTCTTCCTCCACTTCCATCTGCAGCTCTTCAGCTGACCCAGCCGGGCCACGGCCCACATGCCTTGGGGAAGGGCAGAGAGTTAGGATCACGGCAAGGCAAGTGCCCCAGAAAAGCCACACGCGCCCAAGACAGACACGGGGCACGGCCTCACCTGCAGGTTGCTCTCCAGTGAAGTGGGGTGACTGCTGGGGGCAATGACAGGAAAAGGTCCAAAGAAGCAATAGCCTGGGCTAAGGGCAGCCCCAAACCCAACACTGAGTGGGGAGCCCAGGACTCTGGGGGCCATGGCAGAGGCAAAGGCAGGCAGGGGCAACACCCACCAGGGCCTGATCATGAGGGATCTCTGGTACAGGACTCGTGTCTGTCCTCAGCCCTGAAGCGAGGCCCACAGGAGGAGGCATTGGAGGACGCTTGGCAGGAGATGGAGACTCCAGAAGGGGCTTGTGGGGGCACCGGGAACCTGCTGGGAACACGCAGCTGGAGAGGGAGTGGCTCCTGGGACGGGGAGGGGGGGGTGTGATACTGAGACCGCAGGAGGGCCAGGTGACCACAGGTACGGGCTTCGCAGAGAGAACAAGCCAGAGGGCTGTGCAACTAAGCCCTGGAGCCCAGGGACCGAGGCAGAGAAGAGGAGGTGGGCCTGCAAGCGGAGTGCCCCGTGGGTAAGGAACCTGGCCGCTGGAGAGCCAGCTGAGCCACCAGGGAGAGAAGCGACCAGATGGGCAGAGGCAGAGCCTGCAGACGCACCCTGGAGTTTTCCCCGCTGGTCCCCGGCATGGGATGCCGGCCTCAGCAGCTGTTCGAGGGTCAAGGAGCTGGACCAACCCCCGGGGGAGGAAAGCACCATGGCAAAGGAAGGGTCGCAGTCACGACCACACCTCGAGAGGGAGACCTGTGGCCAAAGCCCGGGGGCACACACTACCGCTGTTCCCATGCCCACTTTGGTCCTGAGATTCAGGGCCTGGGGTCCAGAACAGCTCAGCATCAGGAATGGGGCAGGGAAGGCCAAGAGGGAGGACGGGCTGGCTCCCATCAGAGCAGAGCCCTTAGGGATGGCTGAAATCTGCCCTCACACCCTCCGGCCTGCCCTCCATGGAGCCGGAGAACGCGCTGCTCCAGCCGTTGGGGCGACCCCCCGGCCCGCCCTCCTGGGATGCAGAGGCTATCAAGGGGTGCGCTATGGTGGCAGGTGCCCAGGCCAGAGCCAGGGCTGTGGGTTTGCTCAGCTAGGATCAACTGTTGGATGACGGAATGGCCGCGCGAGTAAATGCAAGGACGCGACCAGCAAGGCCCCCGTTCATATGGGGCAGGGGTCGGAAGCTGCCCACACCCCTCTGAGAAACGGATCCACCCTGCACCCTTTTCACCTGGAACTCCTTGCATGGCTCATCTAGTGGCTCAGCTGTGGCGGTCGAGTCCTTTCATTCAGTCGCCTGGAGAAACCAACATCCCACATACTCTAACTGAGCCCCATTCTGTGCCAGGCTGGTGCTGGGACACCCTGAGGAGGCGTGGGGCTGTGGGGCTGGCCAAGGGCATCCTAGGAGGGCCGAGTCGGGAATTGGGGAGGGAGAGGAGACACTGAGAGAGAGGACAGAGGAGGAGAAGGCAACAGAAGCAGAAAAAGCAGTGGCTCTTAGAAGAATCGAGTGGGGACACTCCCTGGCCAAGCTCCTCCTCTCCCATCTGTCTAAGCTGCATCTTCCCCGTTTCCAGGAGATAACTTTGATGGCTCAAGGGATGTTATGGGACGAGCAGGTTCTGGGTAAGAGGACCATCAAGGGAAGCCAGCCAGGCCCCTGGACCGAGAGTTGGGACAGGGTTCCCCGTGCACAGGTGACTGAGTGCTGCGTCCTCTCAAGGCACAGACCTGCCCCTGCTGGCTCTCAGGTGCCCCAGAAACAAGTAGCCAGGTCAAAGGTGCCGCCCCTACACGCAAGGGAGCAGTGAGACCCCTCTGCCAGTGCCTCAGAAAAGTCCAGAGACCCAAGCAGGATGGGGATGTGGAGAGTCAACTTTCGAAAGTTTATTGGCTGAGCACTGTGGCTCACGCCTGCAATCCCAGCACTTTGGGAGGCCGAGGTGGGCAGATCACGAGGTCAAGAGATCGAGACCATCCTGGCCAACACAGTGAAACCCCGTCTCCACTAAAAATACAAAAATTAGCTGGGCGTGGTGGCGTATACCTGTAGCCTCAGCTACTAGGGAGGCTGAGGCAGGAGAATCGCTTGAAATCAGGAGGCGGAGGTTGCAGTGAGCTGAGATCGCGCCACTGTACTCCAGCCTGGCGACAGAGCGAGACTCTGTCTCAAAAAAATAAAAAATAAATAAAAAGAAAGTTTGTTAGGGCTCCAGGAGGAACCGCAGAGAACCTGCGAAGGGCCAAATGATTCCTTCTACACCCTCTCCAGGTTCTCAAATGTCCACAAGGCTACCGGAGTACGAACAACAGTGGCTTTGGGGCCTGTATTTGAGGGTTAGGAGGGTCCATGGATTCTTCATTACTATTGAAAGAAGTCTTCTGGGCCGGGCGTGGTGGCTCACGCCTGTAATCCTAGCACTTTGGGAGGCCGAGGTGGGTGGATCACCTGAGGTCAGGAGTTCAAGACCAGCCTGGTCATCATGGTGAAACTCCATCTTTTTACATTAAAAAAATAAAAAGAAGTCTTCTCATCTAGAAACATCAGGCATGCTGTTCTTCTACTCTCCAACAGCTACATGGGAGGGTGCTGGGTTTTCATGTGATCTCAGCTTCAGAGGTCTAACCCCAGTCCACCCCTAGTCTCAACACTCCCCTGGACAGAGTGGGTAACTACATCACGGTCACGGCGAAAGTCTCGCCTTGGCAAAAGGGATGGAGGATGGCCTCGGGTTTTTGCTCCAACTAGCCAACGGGAGATCCTTCCACATTCTTTTTCGTCGGGTGCTGGGGTAGAGTCGGTTTTGCTAACTTGGAAAAAGTATCCAATTCTGACTCATGATGCCAGAGAACCTTTAGCCAACAGATTCACTAAGGAAGGCCCCTTAGGGTTTCAACGAATAACATTTTCTTGCTCCAACTCTCTCCTTTATCCCCTAGTTTTTTTCCATTTGGCTGAAGGTCCGACTAGAGCCTAAGGTTTAATTTGAGTGACCTAATAGTGATTGATCTGCCTTGGGGTGAGAAATGTCCAGAGCTCAGGACAAATAAGCGAATGATTCAGACTCGGGACATACCTGCTCTAAAGACATTAACAGGCTCTAGGGAGCTCAAAGATCAGAACAAAGAGGATGAGGGTTCAGGCAGGGCATAGGACACGTGGGTGAAGGGCACAGGACGCGTGGGTGAGGGTAGTAAGGGGCCAATCAGAACACAAGTTCTGATGCCAGATGTGAGTTTTCATCTCCTCTCTGCTGCCTCATCCTGACAAATCACTAGCCCCCCCTGTGCCCCAACTTCATCAGTATGCTGGAGTCAAATCTGAACCCCAAACTATGCTCTCTCATGGGGGCCCTCTGGGATACCAACATGCATTCACTTCTTCACCTGGCTACGGATTTCATGGGTAGTCACTCTGTGGTCACTCCCCTAGGGCTATGCCTAGGAGTTAGTGCTTTCCTACACTGGTTAATCTTGAGTGAGTTTTGGGTGTCCTCCGTGGGTCCTGAGAGGACCCCGTGGTCCTCAGCTCTTGGAGAGAGATGAATGCCCTGGCCAGTTGCATCTGCGCGAAGGATTGAACAAAGCAACTTTCTACAATGCAACCCTATCCACAGCCCCTTTCCCCAAGCTGCCTGCCACTTTCAACCCCACCGAACGGACTTCGCGCTGGGACAGAGGCAAAGACTTAAATGAGGAGCAAAAGAAACGTCAGCTCCAGCACCAAAATCAGAAGTGCAGCTTAAGAAGCCACGTCGCCCCTGCCCGGCGGTGGCCAGTTCACCTCATTATGATAATCAGTGTGTTTTCCTTCACAGACAAAGAAGGCTCCTTATGCGACGAATACTGGAATCCAGCAGCTAACCTCATTAACGTCTGCTGCCTCTTCCTTCGACAAGGCCCGAGATTAGCCCTGTGTTCATTAAGGGAAAAGGGTGGAAAGTGGAATAAAACTGAAAAACACCGCCGGGGTAAGGGGGAGGGGAGGAGGCCCTTTTCTGTTAGCCATTCATTCACTGAAATACTTCGTGTACCTTTGGGGGAGTTAATCACCAGCCAAGGGGACGGTGGGGAGGGGGCAGGGTTTACCAGGATGTGGGAGGTAAAGAGGTTAAACTCGATGGAAGAAGTTAAAAAACCAAAATAGGGTGATTTGATGTGAAAGCTTCCTGGGATTTGTCGTTGGGATAATCAATTTAAAACCTTCTTCCTGTTTGCTTTCTTTTAGCCCAACCTAACGTAAGGGGAAACCGCCTTTGGGTGTGTTTTTGGTGGCTTTTAATATTTTTAAGTCTCCTTTTCTGACTTGTTTTGTCTTTAATGCCTTTGCTTCTCTTCTCCTGTCTGTCCTGCACGCCCCCCCCCCACCCTTTCCACTTCTTTCTTCTCTCTCTGGTCCTCGCTGTGGGAACTTAATGTATACGAAAATCTAGTGGCGCCTCCAGTTGTATTTTCTCATGAATGCTTTATTGACTTTGCCTCAAAGTCCTTCAAACAGCACCTGGCGCTTACCTGGGAGACACCCCACCTGACCCACCAGATAAAGATGATTAACCCTATTTTGAAACTGAGATAAACCTGGCTTGGAGAAGTTTACCTTCTCCAAGGTCCCAGCACCGAGCAGTTTAACTAGGACTCGAACCCAGGTCAGTGACTCCTGACTCTGGACCCTGCCTCTTACCATGCCGTCTACACCCCATACGGGGTCAGTCCTCCCGCATGAGGGAGTCCTGGGTATCCAAGTTCCTAGGGGTGCTAAGAACAGGAGAAGGAGGAGCAGGTGTCTCTGTGAAGCAGAGTGTAAGCGCACAGAAGTGAACCGGAGCCGCAGAGACATGTGAGAGAAGGAACGGAAACGCGTCCTTGTGTCTGTGAGTGGCAAACGTGCTGAGGGTTAAGCTACAGAAAAGTCTTTACCTTGGTGAGAGCCCTTCCACGGAGCAGAGCAAGTCAGGAAGCAGTGGGCTGAAGAGGAAATTGGAGGTGAGGAAGAAGACAGCAAGGGTAGGCAGGCCTTTCAAGAAGCTTGGCTGTGAAAGGAAAGACAGAGGCTGTAGTAGCTAGAAAAGATGACAGCAGGGACCTGGGAGGCTCCAGGCTGCAGGCAGAGCAAAGTCAGAAATGCAGAGGGAGGCCTCTGGAGGAGGCCGGGCTGAGGCAGGTACAATGCTTCCTCTGGAACTCAGGCAATGGGGGCTCAATGGGCCAGTGAGGACGCCTAACCTGCAAGCGCTTGACAGCCTCTGTTTCCCTGGGAGTGGCAGGCCGGCCCTGGCTCAGGACAGGGAGTTGTGAGGATCAAATGAATGGACGCTTGCAAAAAGTGACCGAAACATTCCCTGCCATTACTCACTGGAGAGCACTCTCGCTCTTACAGCCCCCTCGCGTCTTCCTGGGGCCTGGATTTTCACCGACCATAAATTATTTGTCCTGAACATTAAGCACGTAAAAACCACTGGTAAAAGCTCCTGCCAGTCTCTGGAAGACAAAAGGTCCCCTCCTAATAGCCTGGATTAACTCAAAGCAGGTCTCCGCCCACTTCATTTGTCACCGTCCAAGTCATCCTCGCACCTCCATTTGCCACATAATCCAATCAGCGCCTTTCAGAGGCCGGGCAGCTATTGTCCACAGCGAGCGAGACCTCTCTAAAGAAGCCCAACTTGTTTTTGTCTTGTCCGGACAAAACTGGTCGGCTTAAAAAAGGGACCAAAGAAAGTGCTGGTCAAACCAGGACCCCAATTAGGTTCCAAGAGACCGTTTTCATGATCTTCGCATCAGATGCCTAACCTGGTGCACTGCGCATATGGTCGGTGCTCCAGAAAATGTTTGTTGAATTCATTCGTTTTTGGTTATTCTGGAATTTCTGAATGAACACAAACACACATAGCACCCACTGGGTGCTGTTCTCACTAAGGGAGAGTAGGCCTGGACACGGGAGCAAGGGGGACAGCCTTGGGTGTTTAAGTAGCTTGAAATTTCCACAGCGATTTACAAAGCACTTTCATAGTACTTACAGCATTTGGTCTTCAAAAGCGCCCTGTGGGGTAGATACACGAGGGGGTGCGTGGGGGTGTGAGTGTGGGGCAGGGGGTGTGTTTTCATCTCTATTTACATCATGAAAGAAATGGAAACTTAGAGAAGTTAAGCGACTTGTTTAAGGTCACACCGTTATTAAAAGGTGATGCCAACACATGGTACCAGCACTGGGGCCACCCAGACCCCCAAGACCACCCCAGGCAGCTGGGATTTCAAACAGACTGTCCCATTGTCAAACGTTTGGTTTGAAACAAAAAGGCTCTTAGTATAACTCTGGGACAGAGAGGAAGAGGGGGTGAGGGCAGCTACCATGGCACCCTGGGTCCAACTCCAACCCCTTCTCTTGCCAGCAATGTGACCAAATACTTACACCGTCCCCAAGTTTCAGTTTCTTTAATGTAAATGTAAGTCCTCACAGGTCCTCTTTCCCTTTCAGCTTTTTTAAATGACACAAATCAATACTACCAAATGCACTGTCACCTGGAAATGAGGCTGCCTCATTTACATACACGTATTACATAAAAATCACATGTTCATGTCACATAGAAAGTGCTCTGGAAATGGCCACATGCATAATTCGTGTTCTTACTCAAGTCAGCCCGTCGGTGGTCTCTGCAAGCCCCTACCTGATGCAAGGAGAGCCCCATGGACAAGGGCTGCCTGGAGTGCTGTTGGAGAATAAATAGGATGAGTAAGACAAGCAAAAGGGGTGGGAAGGGACTGACCTGACAAACCTTTTCAACAAACATTTGCTGATCACCTCCTCTATGCCAGATCCTGCCTGAGGCCTCTTTAATCTCATTTAATTCTCACAACAACCCTAGGAGGTTGCTCCCATCGACCCCATTCCCCAGAAAAGGACAGAAAGATCTCCAGAGAGGTGGGGCATGCCTTTGGTGATTCAGTAGCATGCTCATTCCAGAAGCCCACCCAGGGCCTTGGAGTTGCCAGCAGGATGCTGGTCAAGCCCTCAGCCCAGGTCCCCCTCCTGAGAAGTTCCCAAAGGGATCCTTCCATTTAGGACATCGTAAGGGTGATGACAGACACAGTCGAGAAAGACTGACACCCCTTGGGGAGGGAAACACTCCAGTTTGCTAGCAGGTGAACACAAGCAAAGACGTATAGGAAAGTACTCATAGAGTCGAAGCATGAACATAGCAAAGGTCAGGGCTTAACACCCAATGCCCCCTCACTAGGGCATTGGTTTAAGTCTTTAGGCAAGAGGGACAGCAGGCTGCTCAGTTCTGGTCCTCTTCATCCTTTGCCATCCTCGTCCCAGGGGTCTCTCAGTGGCTGCTTTGTATGCTGGTGGGATCCAGGAATCCGTGCTCCTAGTGCCCTCTGCAATTGATCAAAGGTTAGAGAACTTGCTTAAAAAGCCCAGGCCTAGGTCATAATTACAATTTAAGTTACTTAATTAGAATTAAAGCTGATTAGTTAAAGTTTAAAATTGTCTTTTAACTGCTAGTCGGTCTGGGGTTGGTGCAAGGACGGTGGTGGGGTTGGGAGATTCTCCCCACCATGTTGGATATGAAATGATAGCTGGAGGGCTGAGGTACCGTGAGGTGTAGATGGGCAGCAGGCAGCAGGCCCGTTGGCAGCAGCTCGGCATGGAGAGTTGGCGGTCCTTGAAGACAAGGAGGTGGATGGATGATGTCATCCCTGAGGAGAGACCCTATGGTGTGGGAGGGGGGCAAGTTAGAAACCATCTTTATGACCTCTAATGGCCAGCACCGGAACAGCAGAGAGCGGGAGGGGGCAGGCAGAGGGAAAGGCAGAGAGGAGTGGCAAAGGGGAGGAGTGAGAAAGGAGGTAGGGAGGGGCTGGGAGGGAAGAGGACGGGTATGGAGGGAGGAGGGAGAGGAAGCCACGGAGCGGGGGAGGAGGGGAGGGGAGGGGAGGGGAGGGGAAGAGAGAGATAAGGAAAATGAGGGAGGAAGAGGGAGGAAGGAAGAGGAACGATGAAAGAGGGAAGAGGGAGAAGAAAAATAGGAGGGGGAGGAGGGACAGGGGAAATGAGAAAGGGTGGAGGGAGAGGAGAAATGG